>QNGE01005404.1:0-44381 GCA_008508345.1 Paragonimus westermani
GCTGGTGATACCAGCAGTGATCCGAATTAGCGTTCGGTGGCGGCTGACGAGGATGACGTGACCCTGAATGGCTACTGTGTCGTCCAATGGTGTTAGTAGACCGTGACCTCAAACGCTGCGTCGTTAAGGCCTGAGGTCGTTTAGTTAGAGTGTCAACTTGAGCATATAAAGTGTCAATTGCGCCCTGACTATTCGAGGCGAGCTGGGAAACAGCGGTGTCGTGTGTTTCCCCGATCCAGTCGGCAATATCAGCTAAGGTTGACAAGGTTGTAGATAAGTTTGGTCTAAGAATGTTTTGCATATCTTTAGGAAGACGCTGTAGCCACTCCTCCCTAAGTAGAGGGTCTTCTATGTATGTCATGCCCGCTAACCGCTGCATGCGGCGAAGGAGCTGCGATGGTTCACGGTCACCGAGCTCGGTCGCACAAAGAAGCTGGGAAATAAGTTGGCGATCGGACAAGCCAGCGCGCTTAATTACGGCCGCTTTAAGTTGCACGTAGAGCTCCGTGGAGTCTGATAACTCCAGAACATCGTCCACCTCGCCAATGGCGTGAGGTGGCAGTGCCGCAACTACGTGATGAAAACGTGTTAGCTCTGAAGTAATCTGTGACTTCTAACTGAGCGAACCACGATTTAGGATTATTCCTTCCCATTGGTGCAAACAGTACGACTGATGCACCAGCCGAAGCGTCCAACAAAACGCGCGATTAAGCCTCCAGTATAGCGGAATGAATAGTAGATCGAATGTTTTTAAAAAACGATGAATATGTAAAACTTATCAAAGAAATAGCAACTCACAGTTATACAAAAGGTATACCTGTGGAAAAGGAAAATTCTCCGACCGGGCTCACCAATTTAGTCGAACCCACCAATTTAGTGCTCGTCGCATCATGTCGTTTTATCCCCAGGTAGGCAATTATCAGACGCGAGAAGAAAAAGTCCTTTGACGAAAGAGACCAAGTCTTTATTCGACGATATGTACAAGTGGTCTCTGATGGCGCTATAGAAGGCACCGACACGCGACTTAGCTAGAGACACTAGAGACCGACGAGCGAGTAAACCAGAATAATGTGACACGTGTGTACTTCTGGTTCGCGCCACAGTCACATGACATGCAGACAAACAATCAGACAGCAAACATCATGCGAGCTTTCTTAACAGCCTAGGCACAATAAGCAACTATGATTCTTGGAGATATTCCACACCCATACCGCAGGTAGGCCAGTGAAATCTCCAGGCCGCTACAGTATGTCCTCTCTTAGTCAATCAGATTGCAGGTGTGCGGTCGAACGCTTGTGCGCTACCTTCTCAGTGTCTTTTTTCGCGCGGCTTTCTGATACCCACTGTAACATGATTTGTTCGGACTCCCTGACTTGCATATATATCTGCCTCACTTGATTCGCTTCCTGTCTGAGGACCATCTACGGTAATCTTTTGTCCTATAATTCTAGAGCTTCTCTGGTTCATGTTGTGTCTCGCTCCCCCATTAAACAGTGTAGCTGTGCCTCTTCCGATTTCTCGTTTTCGGCGTAAAAAGACTGACCGCGTATCAAGGGGGACGATCCAATAAACAGGCAACCGAAGCCTGAATGCTAGATTAATCTTGTGAAAAGTTAACTGATGAAACGTCGTTTCTGTGGTCACATCTTCTTAAGCTTACTATCCATCATATTGGCGGCGCGTACGTAGCGGGATCACCTTCGACCTTTTCAAAATCCTAAACTCCCTCCAAAGTGAAACTTAGCTTACTAGTATCACCGTACCTGATAATGTTATTTCGTGAATGTAACTCTATCACAAACCACTACATCAAAATCAGTGTGTTGGCGTCAGTATCGCAGCTTTGCCCTTGGTTTTGTGGTGAATCCACGCTATTGTCTCTATTGTGGGCTACATTCATTAAGGTGACTGTGTTCTAGCTATTACCGCTGGGAACACCACTCAGCCATTCTAATGCTTTTTTGAATTCTTCAGGGCGATCGGAGTGTTTGTCGACATTCGCCGTGTATGGCGACTGTCGTGCGGTTGCGGTAAAGTTTCTCTTACGTCCAACTCCCTAGCATCCCTAATTGTTGCTTTGCAGTCTGCTTGCATACGGTGAACAAGTGAATAAATAATGTTTGTTCGCAGACCAGGTGTTCTCTCATTGTTACTTCCGACATAAGGCTGGGAGAATGTGACGTACTAACCAAGGAGCTAGCATCGCGATGTTCGTGAGCTCGTTTCATGAACTTTTTTACTCAATTTTGCTATTAGTTGCAGCCTGTATATACACCAGGTTCTTTTAGTTACCATATTTTTATATCTATATTCATATATACACAGCAATATTTTCAGTACTCCAGTCCCACTGCCTTCTAAATGATTATATTTGTTGAAAATCCTGTATGTAAAGCTTCATGGCACAATCAGATATCTCATTCTCTAAGTCGGAGCCGTCTAGGTAGATGCAAGAGAAAGCGCTCTGAGTGTCGTATCCCTGTTTATGTTCCGGACGACTCAGTGTACTGGCTAGCGCAGCTTCAGAGACAGTTTAAATTTGGGCGCATTACTAGCTAGACTATCCAGTTCACATACCTAGCAACCACTCTGCCGAATTCAATCGAGCTTTATGTCAGGGACTTAGTTATTAGGCCACCAGAGGATACCAAAGAGTACATTCTTAGAACGTGTCTTCATATTAGAATATAGAGGACTTGAACAATTCATTAGCCATCTTCAGAGAGGGGATGATACTCCATCTCAGTTGCTTTGCCAGTTGAGAAATATGGGGCAAAGCCACACAATCGATGACAAACTCATTTTCTACCTTTGGATGCAGAACTTACCCAACTTTGCGCCGACACTTAATTCTCCATTTATTTCGACGAGTTCCTTGGATGATTCAGCAAGATCTGTCGACTTAATCATTGAGCACTTCCACAGCAAAGTGCGAGCGATGGAAGCACGTGAAAGAAGCACAACCTTCGATTTGGCAGTACCGATGACCGCATTTTACCCATTCTCATTACTGAATCTTTGTTCTTGTGTGCCCTAGATTCCTGTACGTTTAGTGCTCCATCATTACATGTCTTGTATTTGATGGTGTTTATGTAAATCGCTGGTGTTTGACTGTATAAATGTTGCGAATTCGATAGTAATATTTTCTATCATTTCACTCCTCTTGATTTTAAAACTTTACTATGTTTCGACGGTTCATTACTAAGAAACCCGCCATTGTGACCTTCATCTTTCAATCGGAATCGTCTAATCAGTAGGCTTAGAGATGGTACAGGCCCGGTAAAACATTGATGTGGCTAGTTTAGATCCAGTCTGTTGACAGACGTTGCTAGTAGGGTAAGCGAAGTTTCGTAAATCGTTTTATATCCGGGACCAAAATATTATCCTCATCCGGAGAGTATCTTATTAATCCCGGCATGTACCAGTTGTTACAGGGATTGTGTAGTGACCAGCGATCGTGTGGCTTCTCTAAGGATCCCGGCTGTAACCACGTTTCATTGCTCGTCTGTGCTGTACGCATGATTCTCTGTACGCCTGCTACAGGAGGCCTGAGGTGAACTCAGTGCCACTTTCTTCAGTCAAGCAACCTTTTGCACGCAGCGAATGTTTGCTCCTCTTCTAACGACCCATCTGTTCCTCCATTATTCAAGGTCGTTTCACCTGAACCTTTTCGAGAGTTGTTTAACGCACTCGAAGTTTCCAGGCACTTCTCTCTTGGCGAGGTTTTGATCGTCGCCGAATGGGCTTTGGCCCACTTCGTGCACCTCTTCGTTCCTCCCTTGGTTTCCGCCGCTGGTCACAGATTAAGCTAGAACTAACGGCTTGTCATGTTTCCTAACATTGCTGTAAATACACGGTTTGTTTTCGAACTTTGACGTTTCGAATGCTCTTCAGGAAATGTGTTTCACATTGTTAGTGAACGAGGGTCGAGCGCATACCCACTTGTCTAGTACGAATTGGTCGACCGTGTTCAGATAGGTTATTTCAATTAGTGACGGAGGATATTGTTCAACTAAATAACTAATTGTCAATGGTGGAAAACCAAATGAACGTTTTTTGCGATCTTTTGTTTCTACTCCAGTAGAAAGTTTACGAAAACAATGCACTCCCGTTTCATAGTTACCTCTGAATTTACTCTGTTTCGCGAGCTTATATCATGTCTATCGGCTATTGCTAGGAAGTTGCACAAAGATGAATACATGACAGAAAGTTTTGGGAGTGACAGTGGAGGTAAGTGCGTGAATGAAGCAATGCGCGGTAAGCCTGATCAAGGTTCAATTGGCTCTGAACCACTTGGTGTACATTTTTTTTCACTACATTTTTTTGATTGTTGGGAGACGCACCTCCTAAAGAAACAGCCAGGACGTGTTGCATTGCTTTGATTGGTGAGTCCAGCACCGATAGTATGGTGGTGGGGTTTGGCGTGGTTTCACTCAGCCAGCCCGATTACCGCCGTGCGGTTGAACGCATGTATGCTGCCTACACTGCGTTTTATCACGTTGCTTTCTGATGCACTTGTAACGTGATTTAATCGGAAGCCTTGACCGCCATATGACGGCTTCATTTGACTCGCTCTGTCTGTCGACAATTTATGGCAATCAGTTCGTCTTAAAAATCGAAAGCCCCCATGTCCTAAATTTGTCTCGCTCTTCCAACAAGCGGTGTTGCCGAGCCCCTTCTCGTTTCTCGGTTTAGGTTCAGGCTACCAACAGCGTAACCAAGGCGGCAATCCATTTCTACGTGGTACAAATCTTACCGTGCTTCGCATAATACCACATGTGGTTAAATATTTGAAATACTGAAAACTTGGCGCCCAATGTGGGACCGATTTCCGGATAACGCTTAGTTTATGACACACCAAATTGTGTAAACTTATTCAGAAATATAAGGATACGTCTACTTCCGACATTAAGCAGTCAGTTTGCATGTGATGTTGGGCAAAACTCTCGACGCCAGGCCGATACGGCTTTGGTAGGTGCTTCAATGTATTGAAGGCTCAGGTGCGTCAGCATACACTGCATTTCTCGATGGACCGGCGTACGAATGCCACACTGATGATTTCTTGTGCGGCTAACAGAAAAATTGTTGACTTAAATATGCCTAGAGACCTGCAGGGTCTGTTGTATGTTCTGTGGCGAAAAGTGGCAGGTTTTTGTCTAGCAGCAGAATGCCGAAAAATAACCTGATGGACGGCAACAACTTATCACAGGATGATTGACAGATTGCACACATTTGTTGAGGCGGCCCGGATCCAACTGCCGCAAGATCAGCGTGAACTCCTCCTACACTTCTGAAATTGGGCTAAGTTTGAGAAACCGGTTGAAACGCCGAACGAGGTAGGGTTCGACGGATCTCAATAGATAGATTTAATTGCGTGATTACGGACGCCCCTTCAAGGTGTGAAGACCCGCGCAGGCTGCTACAGAGTGGGCCAACACCGTGTCTGCGACTATCCAGGAACAGAAGAGTCCAATGGCCGAAGGGTCGATCAGCAAAAGTGATTTAATTGTGGTTGACATGAACACGTGTTAATTTGGTTCCCGTTAGCCGTTCGGGAGCGTACAAATGTCGGTTAACCTTCTGTGTGCTAGTCATGCGTTCTCCATGCTCTTAAACGTAAAAACAAAGATGTCACATTATTTCTTGCAACAGAGGCACAAACCGGCAATTACTGTGCAATAGTTTACCACATACAAGGTCTCCGTCTGATCTAATTCATAAGATTGTTGTGACCGCGGAAGACGCTTGGCCAGCGAGTTTGTTTATTGCGCAGACTACCGTACAGGTGATGTCAAAAACCAAACCACAAACGCGTGCACTCATTTGCACGGCAGAAATTCACTCACATACATTGGTGAGAGTTCTTACACAACACGTGTACACTGTTCCGATATTCTCTTCTTTTCCGTCGTGGTCGGGGCTTGTCCTCTCCTTCCTGAATGTGAGTGGTATACCACTCAAATCAAAACTGCATGTTATACAGCACTCCTCCCCCTTCTGAGGTTTCTTGGTTCCCTAGCATTTATTGAAGAATCCTCTCCGATCGACGCGATGTGTCCTCGCGGATTATTGATCATCTGGTTTGTCGCGCCGACATCTCGTGCCACTTTGCTAACTCACTGGCATGCACTCGTTTCGTCTCGTCATCCCTCTTGATGGCGTATATTGGGCTCCGTTTGGATATTACTAAATACGGACCTTTTCATTTAGGCAAAGGTTTTATTGATCCTTGCCCGCTGGCACCCGTGTTCCGATGATTCCGATACTTCACACGTTCTCTTAGGTTGAACATTTTAATCTTGCTGAACCGTTACCTTGCGCATTGCTCCTCTGTGCGTGCCTGCGATGCTTTCAGATTTCGTTTGGCTCTTTCTCTTTCGGCAACCAATTCTTCTGTTGAATCCATGCACTATGACCATATTCTAATGTCCTGATCCACTGGAAGTCAAAGGATTCTACCGTACATCAATTGAAATGGAGGTTTCGCCGTGCTGGCCTACACAGACGCCCGGCAGGCCAACAACACCAGTGGCAACGCAGACTCCCAGTCTCCTTCTTTGGATGATAAACATTCTTTGACCGTTCGGTTGTTGCGTTCAGTTAGGCCATTTGTTTGTGGGTGATACGACGTCGTTCGGATGCGTTCTATTCCCAGCTGTTGCCTGCGTATTCGAAACTCCTCGCTTCCGAAGCATGGTCCCTGATCTGTCAAGATCGCTTCTGGTACACCGTGGTTTGCTATGATTTGTTTCATCACCATGTCTCCCACCGTAGAAGCCTTCTGACCCGGCACGCCAGTCGCTCCGATCCAACAGGTAAAGTGTTCTGTCATGACCAGAACGTATTGGATACCACGGGCGCTCAGTGGAAATTGGCCCATAATAACCATCGACCAGAGTTCACCGATTTCGGAGACTGGTATTGACACCCTTCAGTAACTAACATTATTGGCATAAAAGCGCGTGAGTTGTCACATCTTCTTTCAGCTTCGGCCGATGTGCTCTCTGTTGCAGCAGGTCGTACGTTCTAGTGCATCCGGTGTGTACCATTTCATGGCAGCCTGCCACCACTTTCCTCCTCGGTCGTCTCGGGTTAAATACCACGCAAGGGTGCCCAACGCCACGCTGTCATGTCAATACGCCCGCACTGTTTAGGCCGACTCTTCTCCAGTGGGATGCGATTATTTTCAGCTCCTCATCCTTAGCATTTGTGGGGATTCCCACTCCTCTTGCCAGAGCTTCAATCACTTTCTGGAGGACCTTATCCTGACGTTGTAGACGTACTGGCGTTTGTGGGTCCTGCTTCATTCTTAAGTTGTTGACTCCAAAGATCACTTTGGGGAGTTCATCTTCTATCTGCGGTCGAGAAAGAAAATCCGCGACGCAATTGCTCAAACCAGGCACATGGTTAATCGTGAAGTCAAATTTCTGTAAACGTGATGCCTATCGGGCTAATTTGCCTCTCAGGTCCCTCGCAGTCATGATCCACTCCAGGGCTTTGTGATTCGTCCCCACGTAGAACTGGTGACCCAACAGGTATGGCCTCCACTTGTCCGGTGCCGAGACGATTGCCAAACATTCCTTCTCAATGGTCAAACACGTCTGCTCCGTTGGAGAAGGACTCTTCTGCCATATTCTATTACTCCTTTCTTCTGCTTGAGTACTGCTCTAACGCTGCGGTCACTGACATCTGTTACTATGATGAACGTTTCTTTTATATTTAGTAGTTTCAGCGTCAGTTGTTGCTCGTCCATCGTCAGTTGCACTCGCCTGAATGCTCTCTGGGCATCGTCACTCCATTCAATTTTCTTGTCTCTGCAAATGAGTTCAGACAAAGGCGATAACTTGGAGTGAAAAGGTTTCACGGACCAACTGCAGTACCCTTCTTGACCCGAAAATTGTCTCAGCGCTCGTTTGGAATTCGGAGCCACAGCCCCTCCAATTGTCAATAATTTCTCCGGCAGAGGCTTGATTTCACCATGAATCACCTTGTGTCCCAGTAAAACCTACGACGATCGTCCGTGTTGTGACATATCGGCATTGGTCCGGAGTCCTGAGTTCTTGATGCGATTCAAGACAGTGTAGCGGTTTGTGCAGCACAATTCTCATTGTTTCTCACATCGTTTTCACCTTCTTCAAATTTACATGTACACCCGTTTAAATCATGTGAGTTCATTCAATTAACAAAATACTCTCTTCCAAGGCCGCGAGCCCTGTGTTCTCCCTCTACGTTCGTTGTCACGTGTGTACGGATTTGGGGAGAGTTAACGGCTAACGGAATCCGCATTTATTTCAGCACACTTCCAAATTCGTCGGTCGTCGGAATTATCTCCGTTGTGACTTTTAAAGTTACGTGGATCTATACGACAGATCGATTGGATACTTCATTCCGTGTGGTGGAACTCTAAACTCTCTACTGTGAGTCAGCTGTTTTCATTTTTATCACTCTTGATTCCGTATTCACACCTGAACTGTACATAGCGTTCAGATCCACCACAACAGCATCTATATGGGCAGCATTATCCGATTCTGTGTTGCTGTATATTACGTTATCATCTCCATATACGGCCACATTATCCAGTCTTTTTGCCAGCTGAACCATCAGGCGCCGTAATGCGAACGGTGCCCCGGATAGGCCATACGGCATGCGCTTGAATTGACACTGTTTTTCGCCCACCGTGAATGCGACCTCCTTACGATCTGTGGGTTTGATTGGTACCTGCCAGTATCCACAGCATAAGTCCAAAACTGTGAACAACTTCGCCTAACTTAGCTTGTCAAAAATATCAGTGACGGACGGTATTGGTACGACTTTTTTGTGTTTCACCACATTCAGCCGTCAAAAATCCACACAAAAGCGGCACTTCCCGTTGTACTTCTTCACCAGGATAACAGGTGAGTTATATTGACTGTTGGTTTCTTCGATAACATCCTCACTCAGCATGCTCAACACTTGTGTCTTCGATTCTTCGTCAACATGAACCGGTATCCTGAGGGGTGCGTGAAATCAAAATGATCCGGTTGTTGGTATTCCATGTGCAATCCAGTTGCACAATCCGTACGGATTATCGTCATTCGTAAAAACTTACGCGTATTTCTCGACCGTGGACTGGAGCAAGGGGGCCGTGTAAATTGGTGTTTTAGCCTCGCGTACCTGGTTGACGCTATCCTTTCGCTGTCTCATGAGTGTCAGGGAGCGATGCTCGGTTGACAACCCTATGAGCATCATATCAATCACGGCACCAGTTGTTGGGTCCGCAGAAGACGCCTGACCAGCGAGCTCGTTTATTGCGCAAACTTCCGTACAGGTGATATCATAAACTAAACCACAAACGAGTGCACTCATGTGCACGGCAGAAATTCACTCACATACATTGGGTGACTGTACGTTGTCATTCGCCTTGGTGAGAGTTCTTACACAGCACGTATTCACTGTTCCGATATTCTGTTATTGTCCGTCGTGGTCGGGGCTTGTCCTCTCCTTTCTGAACTTGAGTAGTATACCTCCCAAAACGAAACTGCTTGTTATACAACATGGTGGCACACTTTGGCACCTTGATTTAAATGCAGAGTCCGCCTGTTAAGCGTTAATCTTTACCTATCGTAGTTTGTTTTCGGAACCGTGCCCGTAGTTAAACGGCCGTGCATGCCGAAGTTCTTAGTTGTATCGATATTAACATTTCAAGTTATTTTGGTAATACCTGTGGACTCCACTGCGTGTATCGTACCTGTGCCTCAGTTTGCTCTGCATCTGTATGATGGGCGTGTTTCCTGAAACCTCTCATTTCATGTGGAGCTGTTAAGAGACGGGGCTTAGCCAGTGGGAGTCAGGCATCTGGTCCAAGTGACATAAGTTTGTCAAACGTATTATCTGACAACCTCGTTCGCGGTATTCGAATGGCGCCAATAAACCTTCTGGTACGATGAACAACCGTCTGGGCGCAATTACGCTACACGACACAGTACTGACACTGTGAGGACGGATTTGGCTGAAATTGCGTCTCCTCGCTTATCGGTCTAGTTTCGGAAACAGGGAGAGTAGCTCTACTTGTCAAGGAGAACATAGCTTCTCAATAGTGCATTCTGACTGTCTTCAGTTGAACGCTCTGACAGAGACAGATCCTTTTCCATTGTCATGTATCAATGAGACGACAGATGCCCTTCTGAGTCACAAATTGTTCTTGATTTAATGTCCGGTTAGTAGTGAGTGGCTCAATGACCGCGTGGAAACTGCATCTATGATACCTCTCTGTCTGTGCGACTTAAAATCCATGCCATTGAAAACGATGAATGCACTAGCCACCCTCGAATGATAAGTGCAGTAGAAGCTGGGTGATTTAATTTGCACAAAGCTCCTGGTTCAATCTGATGGCGTGATCGCGCATAGACGTTTTATTTATGAGCACTTTTTCAACTTTTCCAGCTTCCCTTCAAGGCTGGCTGGGGATATGCTGGAGCTGACTCAGGTAGCCCTTTGTACAGAGGGCAGTTAAAATATTTGGGACACGTCATCTCTGATGCGAGATGAAATCACGAAAATGTGCTTAAGATGAAAGTAGGGCCAATTCCTGTGAGTGCCGTATTTTCTCTGACTTAACTTTCTATGGCCGACGGTTTGCTCACTGGTTTTCTCATGTAAATGATCTCCTAACAACGTTGACAGAGATAGGATGATTGCCATGCTAGTCGCAGGAGTGTCAACAGTCATCTGACCAAACGGAAACGCGTTCTCCACTACCTCCATTCTAGCTCCCACGAACACCAAGAAAGGTGGGGAATTGTTTGACATCGACAGTGGCTCTAGTGAAGCAGCCAAAGATGCTGTACTATCCCCGTTGGATGCTAACGACGCACAACGTGTCACTGCTTGTGGTAACCGATTCGGGGACAGAAGAGAGGTGTTGGTGTATTGCTAGGGAGCTGGTGCTCGCTCTAGTACATTTTCTTGAAGATTCTGGCCAGCAGGTCCTTGAAGGTTGGTTCTTGATTCGAACATAGTCATTCCGTCAGTTGTTAAGAAACTCAAAGGATGAGGAGTTCCAAACTGCCCGCTGGCATGACCCCTGGAAGAAGTAAGGTTTTGAATGCAAACACAAGTCTTCTCTACGTAATCTAGAAGGCCGAATCATTAACGCGGAGATTAACTCTTTTGAACTGTTGGTTATTCCATATTAATTACCTTCACATCCAAAAAGGATGGATATCGGATTGTGATTCCGGTAAACGACGCAAATCTATGGAGTGTATTAAAGGAATGCTACCACGTACCTCTCATTCGATGCCGAAATGTATTTGATTGGCATCCTGCTTCTGGTTGTTATGGCACTATCCGTATATTACAGGTGGTTAGGATTATGATACCCAGGATGTAGTCTAGGAACCAGCGGTGCGTATGGTCCTGGAAGAACCCTCTAAGAACCGAAGACGTGCAGACCAGAGCAAACTGGAGCAGCTGCGGGCAGTTTTTCTTCAGCTCCAACAGTTGGAATATAGGTATTAATTGCAGTCTGTGTACACAGATTGAAGACCTCTTATATAAAGTTAGGCATCGTTGAACAGCATGTAGTTTATGTACCAAAATGAGATAGTGGAAGCTGAAATTTCCAGATTGCTGCCGGAAACCAGCCAGACAAGCAGGGTCGTCTGAATAATGGTAGGTGATTTCACCAAACTGTGCGTAGGGACGATGCAGCGACCTTAAAGTTTGTCTCTGCGCGTCGGATTTTGCGCAGTAGTCACCCGATTCAGGTGTCATCTGGCCGAAGCTTAGAGCTTGAAAGTGCGCTGTTGCGCTAGTCCCGTAGAACATTTGGCGTGAAGAACATGAAGACGAGTAATTACTGTCCAAAGAGCAGCGGTGTCTTGCACCGTGTCGCAGACAATTGAAAATCTCCTAAAAGAACGTTCATGAAGTCAGCAAGCATCAGACCGTAGGATGGAACCGTAACTCTATGTCCGCTTACGTACTGTGCTAGCGTCTATTATCTCAGAGCACTGTCACCTCACATTTTACTAACGAGGAGAGCGATGAGATCGCCGTACGACTTAAATTTTCCCAGACTGCTCCTGGGCAAACTTCCGAATCAAACTATTTGCATCCAGTTAAGTGATGGACAATTGTGTGCGACCCGGCGGAGGAAAAAATAATTATTGAGATAGGAAAGGGAGTGGGAACCCGATAGATATCAGTGATAAATGTTGGCCACGTGCGGAAAAGCGAGCGCTGGACTGTATAAAATTTGTCGCACGAATCAGACCGGTCATGCAGTGTGCACGGGATCGTTTCCGAATCAAACCGTGATGGTCGTGAAGCCAACGACAAGAGATCCGGACTCAGAGTGGTGCACTTAAATCGGCTGAGACCAGGAATTGCTGGATGAGGCCGACTGACTGATGGTGACGGGTTGGAAGGAGCTTGGGGGTACACTGTGTCGTCACCGGAAGAAGACTCCAAAGCACTGTGGGCATTGCGTTTGTCGGGGTTGGGGTAGTGTGTTGTTAAGTCCAAGATGCGCTAAGCTGCCCTTCCCAGAAGCGAATTAACGTGATGTTGATATACAAGAATGTCGTTGAAATGAATGTACGGAATGTTTCTCAAGGTAGTGTACTTGTGTTCTCTTACAGCGCCAACGGAAGTTATCCACGAAGATTAGAGGGCGGCTGTCAGCCACTGAGCCGGCGTGGGGACGAGCAACCGGATGGTGTATACCAAACAAACGTTCTTAACAACCTAGGCACAATGTGACTAAGTTCTGGGGTTGTTTAACACATTTTACTCTAATAGGCTACTGAAATCTCTAGGTCCACACATTAGCTCATAGAATACCGTCATTCTGTTGCGCCATACCTACATTCGTCCGCTTCCAGTCGAGCCCTTGCACCCGCAGTGTCTGGTAGCGGAGTTGGAACAATGGCCCACCACAGCCCGAGGTCAGCGGGCAGCGAGCATCAGATGGCTTGTGATTGATGGCTGTGCCTCTGAATCATCTACCCATGTTTCTACATGAATCAGGACAAAATGCCAATCTGAATCTCTTAGCATCTGTGTTGTAATAGCGCACGTTTTCCAATAAATGTTCTCGATATCTTGTGTTTAGTTCGCCAACGTTGGACATTGTGCGCACTGTCACATGTGATTGAGTCTTTGAAACATTACGCAAACAGTTCACGTGAGCGCGTGAGTACATTCTGAAAACACGGCACCTATTAAGGTGGCTGGGACTGAGGGGGTACTATGAATGTCTCCGGAGTTCACTGATCCACTGAGTGACACTATGGTGCGAAGTTAAAAATCGACGTTTTCCGGACCGGTCAAGTTTTCATCCGATGTCATGCAAGCGTCCGTTTTTATCGAACGAAATCATTAAAAACAGTTGATGATGCATTAACCCTTGGGACTCAAGAAACGTCAAAATAACGGTATAATTTCTGAGAGAGTGGGCGAGGTCGGCCTGGTGGAAATCTGAAGCCAGTAACGTCTCAAATTTTAACTTCGATAAGGCGGTGCCAACGACTGGTAGTGGCAAATTCTAATGGGTTACCATACTGTGTAACGGAAAACTTTTCAAACAAGGTGTCTGGACTATGAGTTGTATAACTTCCCGTAGATTTGAAAACCTCCGTTGTAGGTGCGAATGAAGAATGTCTTTAAAAAGCTAGGGCTCAGCCGCCCCAAAGTCCTTGGTAATCCAATCGGCAAAGATTAGGATCCTCCGGTCAAGACTCACGTAGGATTTTGAGTACTTATAATCGTTTTCGTAACAGCTAGCCAATCACACTGTGGTGACTTCGTGTCATTCTTAAGACTTTTGTGAGCATAAGTTAGTTGGCATATTCGAATAGACTTCGGAAATATATCGCCTAAGGAATCTCCGAAACTTCTATTGACTGTAAGAAGAAATTTCGCCACTGTCGTGCTCAGCACATAGAAGCCATTTACTTAGGCGCCCTTTTTCGATCTTTAAGAAGGATATGTTGGACGACGGGTAAATTCTCATATCTGCCCTTAAGTCCATCAAGGCTATCACTGCATGTTTTTGCGTAGTGCATGCACTGAATGCGTTTCCGAAGTCACAACTAAACACATGTGCGCTTACTTTCCCTCAACGAAGAAAAGAAACTCCAGTGGCCAATGTTCAACATCATCTACATCAGCTTGAAGAAAACTAAGATCACTGAGGTTCAACATCACAAAGTCATCCGCATACACCAAAGAGTTACTGGAAAGTACTCACGAAAATCCGTTATTATAAAGCGAAAGTGGTAGCGGCCCAAAGACCGAGACCCTGGACATACCTTCTGAGGTGAGCGCAAATGAGAGGGCAGGTTCAGCCCTGACTCATGAAGTTCGGCTCCCCGGAACCGGAGATATTTAACGGCGAATCTTATCTCGAATGCGGTGTATCTCTAGTTTACATAAGAGCGGACCGTGAATCACTTGGCTAAATACTTAAGAACAACCAAAGAAGATGGCATCAAAAATAAGGTTGAGTTCCTTGTCTCAGATGAATCGTCCGTAAAGGTAAACATATTGACAATGCTTGAATGATTCAACAAACACCCATGCCAAATTGCAGAATTTTTCACACAGTCCCACAAGTGCGGATAATGGGAACAACCGTCTGATACTATCGTGTATACTCATTTTCAGGAGGTGCGTCCCGTCCACCGGCATCTACACAAAATACAGAGCACCAGCAAAATCATTTCATCGTCCGAATAGATATTTAAGACAAAATCGTGGCTGTGTAGCTTTGACAGTTAGGTTGGCTGACATTCAATGAGAAATGCAACGCAAACGCAGTGAGGTTAAGGGTTACAATCCCATGTAAATATACCTCCTTTATAAGGGGTTGCTAAGAAGGCCTTTCCTACTGATCAAATCAAGGAAGCCTCGCAAGCACGAACAACAGGGTACTTCGGTAGAGGAGACATGCTTTGTGAGAATGGCTGTCAATCACATTCTCCCCAAATGTGTAACCCAGAGTGTAGCGACTATACTAAATAATATTTTGATAGTCGCATTCATGTGTACATTTTCTATTATTTTGGCTTCGTACCTACTTTTGTTCTAATCAAGCTACCCGTTTTGTAACATCCGGCCCGGGGATGAAATGACAACTCGCTCAGTGCCACGCTGACTTGAGGTGTCTCTGTACTCTCTATTTTCCAACGTCGGTAATAATACACGAATTCAACGCGCTGAGACTTGACATTTCCTTGTCGATAGTGATAATTGACAGGGTTTTATTTTGATGAATCAGTATCAACAAGAGTGGTGTTGAATACCTTTTTCTCTTCACATTTGACAAACTTTATTTCAGTCAGCAGATTTCGCTTCGAAGCCACCAAGAATCCACTTGGATTTCTTGTACCGTTGTCTGCAAAGTCAACCATGGGAGGAATGCTAGGTAAGACCGCGAAAGTGAAGGTATCTCAAGATAATTTAAAGAGTATCATCAGACCGTTTATTATAAGAGCGGTGGAAGCGCTCCCGGGTCGCTAGAACAGGGTCACACATTAGGACTGGCCTCAAACTCCAAGCCAACATAGAATTCCTCATCCCTACCATTAATTAGGGATCAACGTCTACAAACAGATCAACCCATGCGCCTACGACCAAAACGGATAGGCAGTCCCGATTCCGTTGATTGATCATCCGCCTATGGTGTTGTGTATGTCTGAAAGAGTGACCCCTACAGACCACCACTTTCTCTCTTCCTCCGACTCTCTCAACTCAAATCTTTCTGTCAAAAACTAACTTTTTCAGACGTATCATAACCCTAGATCCCATTGTGCTTCTCTCCAGCACCCAGGAAGACTCATGCATGGCTCGATCGAAAAACACTTTCTTCGGGTGGACTGGGGTCACTTCCTTGTAAGAGTTATTCCATTATTGATGAACAGATTGAAAAAACACAAAGTTACGAGAAAGTTGTAATACTCTACGTTTCAACCACCTCAGGTGGCCTTCCTCAGGAGTGTTGTAATCGAAATCAGATTATGCGAAAAACTCAGTGGTCATCCAAGCCTTCCTTTCTCGGCACTGAAGCCATTTTCTCCGTCGGTTTTCCGTGCTCTTCAATCTCATTTTATTCTCATCAACTATTTGAGGAATCCTTCGAGTGGTGAATGGAATGAACAACACCAAGTTTTAACCATTTGCACTACTACCAGGCGTGTCAAATATAATGGACAGCAAAGAAGACAATACGGATAGACCCCACACTTCGAATGCTCATGTCAACGTAACCCGTGATCTCTTCGTCGACAACAAGAAGGCGGGCTCGACCAATTCGCTTCAGCCTTACTCTATTCTAGCGGGACATATACCTCTGAAATCTCCCCCGCTAACCCCTCCCTTATAGTTCCACTACCCAACCATATCTTACCTGCACTTTTCCAACAATTCCTGTCTCGGACTTAAACGCAGCTGACACTCAACCATTCTCTAATGGGCTCACTATGAAGACATCAGACCAAGCAATGTCACCAGTCTTTGAATCACAAAGATCTTCCTGTTTTAGACACTCTTGAAGGCAAGAAAACGATGCCGAACACAAAATTCACTAGGTTTATCGCTTTTCAATGCACGTTCGCTAATTAATAAGGTGCCTATCTCTAGATCCCTTATCTTCTTATATAATCCTTATATTATTCTAATCACTGAAGCTTGGTGCACCCCTGGGACTCCAGACACACAACTAAACGTTATAGGTTATCACATGTTCCGCAGAAATCGTGGTGTAGGACGAGATGGAGGATGTTTAATCTACCTAAGGGAGCAATATTCTGCAACCGTACTCGATGAGCCATGTCTGGGTATGATAAATAACTCCTTGTGGTTATTAGTGTCGACTGGATCTTGTAAATTACTCTTAGGATGTGTCTACAGACCACTTAACGCCACTGAGGACGACAGGACGAACCTTATTACTGGACTGAACTATGTATCAACCTTACCTTCACAGTACAAAATAATCGGCGGAGACTTCAACATACCCAATATCTCATGGACCACTTTCACTGCCCCTGCAAGTCCAGCTGAGTTCCTTGCATGTGCCCAAATAAACAGATGGCGCCAACATGTCTTAGTGCCTACTAGACAAGATCACATTTTGAACCTTAGCTTCACTACAGGCATCTCTTTTGCTACTGTATCCGTCTTGGAACAATTTCCAGGAAGTGAGCATAACATAGTCAACTTCATGTTCGACCTAAAAGCTATTAAGGAGTCGACAGTCATACATTACCGCCAAACTAAATTCGTCGACTGGAACGTGTTAACCACATTGCTGAGATCCCTGAAATGTAAAACATTTTTTCTGCGCTTTTTTTGGGACTATCTACATGGAATAATCGTCAAATTCTCCGCGAATACATTCTCTCCATCCTCCAACCACCGTATTTTTGGCATGACCTTCAGCATCAGGCCAGCCATCGCCTTGTGGAGTCTAAGTTGATGTAACAAATCAACTATTTTATCTAGTTGCGCAGACCCCAAGCACTATCTTCTCAGAACCATGAAGCTCGAATTTTCCTGCCTAGACTTGAATTCTCCCTTCATGTAATTTCTGTTTTCGTCTGTTTTGTTGCTCTACTCACATAGCTGACTAGTTGTACAATTATGAAATTTGGCGTTCAATTATGTATATGCTAAAAATCATTGCGATGATCACGCTCTCCTGAGTGTGTTTCTTACAGATGCGTCGAGAAATATTATTATTATTATTATTATTATCATTATTATTATTATTATTATTATTATTATTATTATTATTATTATATCCGAACCTAGTATTGCAACCGAGGCATTTAATGAACACTCCGGGTCTTTCGTGAACATCTTAGCCCCGCAAAGATCAAAACGCCATAGTGCGCGCGGTAACGGCATAATTCTCACTCCAATGGAGCAAGGTAAGCTCAGAAGTCTTAAATCATGGTAACGGAAAACACGCGACTTCTCTCTCATCATGCAAATGCATAAATTTTTCAATGATTAAAGAACCGAAATGCTCCACATGATTGAAGGAAAACGTGCGCCTAACAACACAGATAAGAGCTCGCAGTTGATGAGATGCAGGAATAGTGGAGGAGTCCCCGCCATCTAAGTAGTGACACTACAGGACAAAACCACTGTAGATGATCCTGTAAAAATCTGTGAGGTCTTTAAGTCATATTTTGCTGCTCCCTTCAACAGTGAAAGACACATACTGCCCCACCTCCTCCTGTAAGTACAAGTACGTTCCTAAGCCATATCACGGTTGATGCAGGGCTCATACGCTTTCAGCTAGCTATTATCAAACCTTCTCACCTACTTTGTCCTGATGGCATCCAAACCGTTGTTCTAAAATACGGAAGGGAAGACATCCCTCTACTTCTGCTCAATATTTATACACTCACTGATATCAGGTTACTTCCTTCTTCACTGGAAAAATTCTAAAACTAAGCCCCGCTATAAAAGTGGCTCGCGACATGAAGTCAGCAATTATCGTCCCATTAACCATACTTCAATTTGTTCTAGGGTGTTGGAAAGGATAATAAAATGCCACATGGTCGAACTCCTGTTATTACGATACCTTATAAACCACTCCCAGTATGGGTTTCTCAACAGGCGTTCTTGCATGACGTGCCAGCTGGGATTTCTTAACCATGTGACAGAATGTACTGACGCTGGTGAGGCGATTATCATTACACTGTTGGACATGGCGAAGGCTTTCGATCGTGTGCCTCGTAAGCGTCTTCTGCTCAAAATAGCATCCTTTGATATACGTGAGCCATTGCTCAGCTGGTTTCATTCATATATTACAGGCTGCACACAAACAGTGAATATGGGAGACAATAGCTCAACGCCCAGACCAGTCACTAATAGGGTGATACAAGGATGTGTTCTGGGGACGTTACTCATTCTCATATATATAAAAGATGTATGTCAAGTTATCAAGCGTGGTAAACTATTCCTATTCGCTGGTGATACCAAACTTTTTACAGCTTTCCTCCTGGCAATCTAAATCTTTGTTTAGAAGTATACGGAAGGGCCTCATGTCATTAGAGACTTGGTGTCAAACTTGGCTGATGAAATTTTCAGCCAATAAATCCACTATCGTTGTGCATGGTTGTCACGTATCAGGTGACGCTAGAAAGCTAGATGTCCACAACATACCAACCGCCAACTCAGTAGGTGACCTGGGTTTATGCTACTCAAACTCATTCAACTTCGCAAAACATATTTCTTTCGTAGTCGCTGAAACCAGACGGATCATAGATTATACTAAACACTCATTCTTTCTACCCACTGCACAATTACACCTTTAGAAACTGTGTACAACACCAGTTTGAGTACTGCACGTTTATATATGGCCACCTGCGCAAGTCTGATAGGCAAAATCTGGAAGCTTATTGAGTTATCCACCTTTTCTGGGCCACATAGAACGCTGCCAGACGCTTACAATTGATCCTCTTTGGTTGCCGCGACTCAAGCTTAACCTTGCACTCATGTATGATCTGGTTTATGGCAAAAAACTTACCGTCAGTTTCGTGGAGTATAACCTCAGAAACTAGGACTCCACCTTGGCAGCTCTTAAATCCCGGAAAAACCGCGTTCAATTGTTTCCGTAGTAAAATGTTCCCACACTTGGAACAAACTTCCGTATGCAATTCGATCCAGTAAGAATATACACCGATTCAAACGAAATTCGGAAATTTTCCCAACAATGACGAACGTCATATCCATTTTCAAGCTCTACTTGTCTGAGGACGCTATCCTTGGAAACGGACCTAATAACTTGATGAAAAACCCTCTGCCATGCGTGATGATGCATCACGCACCCCTCGAACTGATCAGAAATACCGCTTTCAGGATAGATCTTGTGGTTTCAGACTTGCCAACAAACAGGAAAACATGTTTATAGTCAACACATATAGGTGTCAAGTTACATGCCTGTTAGCAACAACCCAGTCTCTCTGGTACGTCCTTACTCCATGTTTGTTGATAGCTTGTGTCCGTGTTGTAAACCATCATGCAAAAGCTGAGCATGCTAAAATTGTTTGGAAAAAACTCAACTCATGACTGCCTAATAACCTTAAGTCAAAACTCTTCTTTTTTCTCCCCTTATAGACCACCGGGCAACCTTTCGGTATTGTCAAACAATGTCCCCATTCTATATATCGGCCGTACAGAGATAACTGACAATTAAAACCGGCAGTAATCGTATACCACGATGTCTTCTCGTGTTATTCTATAACAGTTGTTTGTTTATGGTATACACCTCATCAATTAACACAGTGATATTAACGTCACATAGAAGGTGATGTCAGAATAGCATGTTCCATTTTTTGCCATAGCTCACCTAGTCAGTTTTACGTCCTCTCGTTTATCGCACGATTCCGCTGTTTATTCGAGGGCTTCAGTGATATATCCTGCGCAAGAAAACCTCCCACCCCGCCCGGACACTGAAATTCCCGCATTGGTTGAGCATATTGCGAGCTCCTCAAACTTCTTCGAAATTTGAGTGAAGAGTGACGTCCGGTCGAGAGGTCCATGCGTTTCCCGCGAAGGCACATGCGTCCTCATCTCGCCCTCATCATAAAAATTTTTCTGCACATTTTCCCGAGGCTATCTACATGGAATAATAATCAAATTCTTTCACAGTACATTCCTTTCATCCTCCAAGTGTAACATGCCGGCCAGCCGACTGTAATTTGAATGCCAGTGAATTTGCGGATCAACATTTGGGCAACGTGGACGCACCAGGGGGCAGCGTTCTTCCGAAGTAGGGGTTCGAACAACAGTTTTGAGAAGAGGAACAATATGAACAAGCATGAGCCAAAGGCTCAGCAAGCCATGCACACGACTTACATGAACGCAAACCAAAACGGCACCGACAACACAGCAGCACGGAGAGTCGGTTCCCTTTCATACAAAAATAATGAGAAAAGTGGTATAAGGCGAGTGTTACGGCAAGTTTCAGTAAAATGGTACAAGTGAAAATCCCAAGTGAAATGTATGGAAATGGGCATTTCACGGATCCTAACATCATCGCGCCAAGTTAGTGTTTCAATGGTCCACCACGAGTAAGTCATTTTCGTAAGGTGAACCGGCATGGCGGTGAACGACGGGGACTTTTTCTGGAGAGTATTCAAGGAGAAGTATCCGAACTTCCGGGAGTACCATGAGGATCACAACAGATTTCAATGGGGAACTTGTAGCAGTTTCTTCATCAATAGTTTGCAAACGGCAGCAAGTGCCAAGAAACATACAGGAACAGATTTGCTGCCAGGCTGCCCGTACGGAAGTGTCGTGTATAGATGTGTACACTGTACTCGTCGGACAGTAGCCGGTAAACGGTAATATATTGGTACAATTTTTATGACTACCGATAACGGCTGCAAGGCCTCTTGGGTAGTTCACTATTGTGGTGGGGCATATCGCATCGAGAAGGCCAAACTGGGACATTCGCAAGACTTCCAAGTTGGACGGCCTAGCACATATCCCAAAAATAGACGTCCATCGCTAGCAGATGAGCGGCATGTGACTGAGATGATGCAGAACTTTAAAAGCACTAGCGTTAAAAGTAAGTTCAAAATTAAGATGCATGCGGATGACTCACGCAATCTACGTAAGAAGCAGTGTAACTCTGACTCTCGGAGCGAGCTGGTTTAATTACGCGACCTGCTGAAAGCAGAAGGATATTATTGCTTGCTGTTAGGAGAGAAGCATTTACGGTTCGCGTTCTTCGTTCCGGAAGGTTCATTCCAACTGTGTCCTAAATTTACCGACGTCATTTTGGCTGACGCCACTCACCAGTTAAACTACGGAGGCTTCATATTGTGGCACAACATGTTGGTATATGTAACTGGCGTGGGTATGATGTTATTTTATGCACTGATGCCTAATCAAACGACCGCCATTTACCGGATAGTTTTACAACGTATGCTGAAAATGTCACCTTGCACGTCAGCAGTACAAACCTTTCGGTTACCTGTGTAAGACATGGCTTGTCTGTAAATCTGGGTGGGCCTCTCATTTGTTAACAGGGATCGGCAGGTTGGCGGAGAAGTGTAGATGGGCATTACCCGACACTGCTTCCACTGGGGTTGCACCCAGTGACATGCAGGAACCAGTAGTATGAATGCCTACTCCGGTGGCACATTCCCGCTCCAAGTGCTCTTGTTGGTACCATCACTCGTACGGTGAATACCACAAATTCGACGTCGAATTCACATGCCTGGAATGTGAGACAATTCAGCAACCAACGAGGACGGTCCAACTGTCCTTCTCAGGACAAGCTGAAATGATTCCACGGCTCTCTTCAGGGCCTTTTACAACTTGATTTTCATCCCGAGCCCAGCTCGCTTATTGTTAACATGCGTACGATTGTTAACTGAGGGAAGACAGTGAGTGTCACTGAGTCTTATTTCAGTGGTATCCTCTCGGGTTTACAACCGGTTGGACATAAGGTTGACCGTGGATGGTTGATTAGGGCCACCGAGTCTCATTCCAGTGGCATCCTGTGTAGGTACACGTGTGTATGTGTACATATAAGTATATGCATATATGTTCACATGTATACACACGTATATATATGTATATACACACATACATGTACACATATGTTGAACGTTATAGACGTTTTTTCAGATATATGTATGTACATACTTGTATATGCATGCATATGCACATATGTATTCATGTGTGTACATAAGAATGCATTAACACATATATATATGTATATATGTATATATGTATATGTATACATATATGCATTTACACATATACCTATATGTAAACCGTTGTCGAAATAGATACATATATGCAAACATATATATATCTGTTTCCGCAACGGCATACATATATATGTCAGTATACATGTACATGTATACATATGCACGTATGTATATATCAGAATTATACAAATATACACTTGTGTATATAGGTATATATATGCGGAAATATATATATATATATATATACATATATACATATATATGTATACACGCATATTTATATAGATATACACATGAGTACATATATGTATATATATACATATGCACATACATGATATAAATGTTCTTACAGATATACACATGTATACATATATGTATATGTATATATACGTGTATATATACATGTGCTCACCTGTACGAACATCCGCAATGGCTTATATATACATGCATACATATATCTACACACATACATACTTATGTGCATCTTTATATATGTATATACATAAATATATATTATTCCGTAGACACACCTACATGAATACATTCATCAGAGTGTATACGTACATATATATATATATGTATACACTGATCATATATATATATGCGTATACCTGTGTACATATATATACGTAGATATACATATATACCTGAATGTTTAAATTGGTACATGCGAATATCTATACGTACATATATATACATTTTTGTCACAGTATACTTATATATCACTAACCACATGCTTTCACATGTTCGCAGATATTTCCCCATACACATTACGTATTTCTGATATATATGGTCTACATATGTATTACACACTTCGTATATACTACACATACGCCTGTTAAGTGCCTACTGCTTGGGCAACTAATGAAAAAATTCGGCTTCAAGGTCACCCAGCGTATTATTAAGCGGTTCAAAATAGTTCTTCCCGGGTTTGAAAAGAAACCTGCTCCCAGCAGCACGCCCCGTCACACAACTCAAATCCAATTTGTGCGCCCTCGCTGGCTTCGGTTGCGCGTTACACAAGCACACCTCCCTTGGCAAGACCTTGCTCAGGACTCGGGCAGTGCCGCTCATGTCACATATGCACATCTGAGGTCAGAGGCGAGATATTCAAGCCACCAGGTGCCATAAGTGGCGTGTTACAAGGGTCTCTGTTGAGTTTCATATGATCCTCGGCCTACCACAACGATCACTCAGGTGTAATTAACCGCTCTTTTGTGACGTGCGCTGACGACATAGGGGTTTCGCATGTTTTCCGCAGCGTTGAGTATACAGAAAGCTTCCGGGGAGACATGGACACTCCACATCTCTGGCCCCTGAAAAATCTCATGTCATTCAACGACTTCAAGTCACAGGTTGTGGCTACACCACTAGTACATACAGCATCAGTAGCGCCGCTTTGTCACTGTCCACCAGGAGCGCCTTCCAAGTGCCCTTACAACATCAGATCGTTCCCTGGCACCAAAATTGCCCCGTTAGTAAAGAAGGCTGATGGCGAGCTGCCAGTACTCAGTAAGGCCGTCGAGATTTTTCCGATTCTTCTCTAGTAAGTGTAATATGCCGGCAAGAAAAGTTTGGGAATACAACAAGTAAGAATGTGTATCAAAACGAAGGTGAGCCACGATCGCTATAGAGTGGATCCAGCAAAGGATTATTGATAAATTTGAAGATCTACTTCTCTTGTTCGGGGACGGTCTGTCAAAGCTGAACCTATTTTCTCGAGCATGTGTAGTGGTCAAAAAGAGCCTCTGACTATCATACGTAAATGCAAGCGTATTTCACTGAGTTAAGTGACAAAAAATGAACGAACGCAACAGGACAGTTACGGGAGTTTTAGCGAGTTACAGTAATAAAGACCTTGACTCGCAGCAAGGGTTCAAAAGGACCGCCACAATATTCCAAATTATCAGTTTCAGGAAAGCTAGGATATTCCGAGATTACCGTGGGCGGCTGAAACGCGGTCGGTGCTGCGACGATGTTCGGAGTACAGTGGAGCCAAAATGGATGAGATCCATGTAGTATCGACAAACGACTACGCCACAGGTAGAAGGAGAGTCGGTTTACTTTCATATGAAATTTTCGAAAATTCAGTGAAATGGAAGTTATATCAAGTTTCCTTAAAATGGTACAAATAATCTTGCCAAAAAATATGTGAAATACCAAATCTTAATTTGTCTCCCGAAATAGTGTTCGCACTTAACTCAGTGGCACGTGCTTTGAAGGCACACTCGAGGGTGCACGGGAGTTTGCTCGCCTAGCAGCCCATATATGTGGACGGATGCGCACCAAAATGTGGAAATGCTACTGTGAATACATATATATGCCTACGAATACAGGATCATGAATGGTCAGCTAATAAATTTACACATCTACCCATAATTACGCAGACTTCAGTCGATATAATCAGATATGCACATGTATGTCCATATAGATAAACGTATACCATTGTCACCATAGAAATCAACGTATTCACGTTGCTTTTCTGTGTAAACTTGCACCTCGATATCAAGATGTTCACGACTTTTTGCCGTCCACATGCATGCAGACCACAGTATTGACTACTCTACAAACGGCCTTATCCAACAATCAATCAGAAGATTCGACCCATCAAATAATTTTTCCAGGGTTTGAAAGGAACCCGGCTCCCATGTATAAGGGGAAAAAGACGTACGTGCACAAAATTTCACTGTTCCTGCAAGGTAATTTTTAATCATTTTGAACAACATGCAGAAATGTTGCAAAACGTTGTTCTGTAATAGTGAAGCATCATAAGTGAACATGCACGTGTTTGGAAGATAACCTTACATTAAAATTTTGAATCTCGTCTTCTTGGGTTTTCTTGAAAATAAATTTTTACCTTTCGTCGATCCTCAGGTAAGTCTCAGGGGTCACAAATACATTTTTTCCGTACTCTGTGATAGCCCGTTATATGTACGACAGCTTTCGCTGTCCGAGTCTGTTTGATGTGGAATACATCATCGGCGGCGGTCGTTTTTGCAACATCCGTGGATATATTCAATCGGCATCTAGACGACTGGGCTATCTCAAAAAGGTTGTTGGCTGTCTGGTACAGACCACTTCGTGTGACTTTTCTGCTACCATATTCTCTTTTATCCGGTGCGCTTCTTGTCCAGTTATTCTTTTCTTTTGCATGCAGTTTTCCATTCTATTATTTCATTGTTACTCAGCGAAACGGTGCAACGTCTCTAGTTGTTCGACTGTCCCAGCTGCTATAATTCCCAACAAACCATATTTGCACCCATCATCTCTGCAGTTTGCGTGGTCAAGCCCTACACGCCACAAGCTCACTGTCAAAACGAAGAAAGTTCTATACAAGGATTAAAATCCCAGTTTTGCCAAAAACCAACGAAACGAATGTACTAACTGCCTGGTCCTTGTAAGAAGGAACTACCAACGGGTAGAAATTTAGTGCACGATATCAGCCAACATGTTCTTGCCTCTACAAAAACCTGGCTGTCTGTGGGTTTCAGCGACGAAGAACTGCATGTAACTGCCACCAACTGTACCTAACGGACTGCCCTTGTAGACACATGGGAGTCCATGCTGTCTTCCTAGGGCAGGAGCTTCCAGGGCTCAATCTCGTAGGTAAGTATACCTACCCAGAGAAACTTGGCGCACTCTAGCACGAACTTCGGTTTCATACCCATAACACGTTCACTGTCGGCGCCATGTACCTTTTGCCGCCATGCAGTGCATTCCACAGTGTGCCCAATCATGTCCCCTCGGACCGTTTCTCATTTACACAACTTTTCCCCCGTATCTTCATTATGATTAATCCCAATGCATCCAAACCTGACTGGATAACAACCTCTCATGAGAAAACTGACTGCAAATCATCGATACATTCCGCAGTGTTGATCCTTGGGGAAGCCTGGACACAACACATCAGGAGACCTACTGGACGTCGCCCAGAGCAGGATGTCTCGTTTGCCTGATACCATTATCGCGAACGAAGTATATCTGGTAAATGAGTAGATTATCAAACCACCGCTGGGGCATAGTGACCAACTGCCACTACTTTTCGATGCTATCTGTGACTGGCTCCAAAAGTCTGTTCCGAAATTTCCAGCAGGCGACATGAAACTTACCAGAACATTTTCGTGTATACTCAGTCTGGGGCCTGACTCAGTGAACACAGACAGAAACTCTTTTGAAGTTTTCATCCGCGAAGCTAATGCGGCACTTGGTCCTAACAAGCTAAGAACATTCTACTTCCAATCACCTCCTCCGTGAAACACACCGACTTCTTGTCGTACGTACTTGCCTATTCTATGGTCAAGAGCTTACAGACTATCTGAAGGGTGTAGAGTCCATTTGTATTTTGCGAAACAGATGCATACGGAAAATCCGCTGGTATACTGAACAGGTACAGGTAAAAATGAGGACCTTCTAGCCAAGCGCATGTACTGCCAGGGTAGGATCAAGCCATTAGCACTTCCTCTGAAGTTTCTCGATGAGACAACCTACTTTAATCCTGAACTGATCCCCGTGGTTTCCAGGGAACACTATTCAGTAATGTGCAGTGACAACCTTTTAACAACAACTTCTGTTGACCGATTTCTCCTTGCTCGTTTTTGGGATTTGTTGTTTGGGATCAATCTTCATACTGCACTGAGGCCAGGCACGACAAATCCCCGGATTATTGCGGAAGCGGCTCTTAGTTTAGCGGTGCATCTCCGTAATCCGTTCAAACGTACAGTTTGTCCTGTGTCCTTCCAGGAGCGCAGAAAGAGATCATTGCCACATCTGTGCTTAGGACAACCGGTCTGCGATCTTCCGCTAGTCACCGGTTGATCAGTCTCACCAATATCCGGCACAAGACAACTGGCAGTCTGTTAAACGGGTCATCTTTGGGTATTTTCTCAAATAACCTTCACGCCTCTACCCGGCATGGCTTCAGATATGACTGGTCATTCGTAACCAAAATGTTAATCTTCAAGAGTTACATGACAGATGCCAAAGACATCGGGTGCACCGCATGTTTTACCGTCTGACCGTGTCCAACACCGTCCTCCTGCACTTAAATTAAACTCACTTGGCATCCAAGGAGTAGATCTTCACCAGATCAGACTCGTCATAGTAACGATATCTTTAGAGCAAAATCCGGATTGGGTCGCTGTTCTGTCTTCCCGATCTCCACCGGATTATCTCAATGATTCTTGCTTAATATGCTGTTGATTTTAATATGCATTGATGATCTTCCAGACCTTTACGCCAGCGAATTACCACTCTGAAATGCCTGTGATCCCGGGCCGTTGAAGATTGATCCTGACCGTCTTAAATCCCGATCAGATGAACGGAATCTCCATCTAAATGAGGGCAAACGTGGATGCGCGTCGCTCGAAAGGGACCTCGGGAACCTGTTAGCGATGCATGGTGCATAGTGTGCAACAGATATCTCGAAGGCTGATCCAAAAATTACCCAAAGATTTCGTCGTCATTTAGTTTACGTATTAATTACTACCACCAGGTGGCCTCAAAAAATGAAGTAGGGACTGATAGAGTGGTGAAATATTGTTCATCTCTGTATTGACAGACGTGTCTTTTGAACGTTCCACGAGGTGTATGTAAGACAACTGCTTGAGTATGACTCGAACAAGAACGCACTCGCCAATAAATGTGTCTGGCGCATAGCCACCAAAATGGTTACGGCCTTGCTGCGTTCCTGCCGGGAGTCTCGACTTGTGGTTATTGACCTCTCTCCGCCGCTGTTTCGGAGGCTGCGCCGTGATTTAGTAGGTGTGCACTAATTTTTGGCGTGGAACACGTGCAGTAATTCATTATTTCAGTGGGTGGTGCTAGCATGAAGGGCCGCAATATGAGGCTCTACGAACTTCGAATTCGAACTTGTTGTAAGGTAACAATTCTTTCTCAACAGGGACATCAGCAAGTTGGACTATTTTTCATCATAGATTGTCAGCAGCCCTTCTGGGAGCGCTTCGAAATGTTACAAGGTTCCAACTTGCTCCAGGCCACGTTGAGTTGGCAAACTAATTGGTTTGTGGCTGTCTGAATATTTCAACGGTCTGCCTGCGGTATGGTGTGTAAAATGGTTCCAAGAATCATAGTTGCATATTGTACCTAGGCTGTTAAGAAAGCTCGCATGATGTTTGCTGTCTGATTGTTTGTCTGCATGTCATGTGACTGTGGCGCGAACCAGAAGTACACACGTGTCACATTATTCTGGTTTACTCGCTCGTCGGTCTCTAGTGTCTCTAGCTAAGTCGCGTGTCGGTGCCTTCTATAGCGCCATCAGAGACCACTTGTACATATCGTCGAATAAAGACTTGGTCTCTTTCGTCAAAGGACTTTTTCTTCTCGCGTCTGATAATTGCGTACCTGGGGATGAAACGTCTTGATGCGACGAGCACTAAAATACCACCACCCACAACGATAGCATCAGGGGTGGGCCAGCTGTCCGATATAACCTGATGGGTCCTGGCTGTCTCATTAGGAGGTGCGCCTCCTCACGCTCATGCAATCTTAAACTAAATTTGGGTATTGCGGAAACTCAGGGGTTGACCTTCTTCAGTATAGGACGTTTCACTGACAGCCCTGCGAATAGAAACAACACGAACGAGCCTGTGCCAGAGGCCTAGAGAAACATACAAAACCCAGTTGTCAAAAACAAGACGAGAGCACATTTCTTCACACCAGTAATCAAGGTCAATTTTTCAGAGAATGACAACAGATGTTTGGATAAAAGTGGTTTTGTGAAAACATGAGAGTAAGTCTACCGAGAGGAAGGCCACCCGAGGTGGTTGAAGGGACGAGTATTACAACTTGTCCGCAACGTTGTGTTATTCCCAATCTGTTTTTCAACGAAATGAGTAAACTTTGAAATCTTGCGAAAAACTAAACGGATACCCTGGCACGGCTTCGAAAACAGTTGTGGCGCTATATCCTGAATTCGTACGCCCAGAGTTTCCCCATCCTTATGCTACCGTGAACCGGAAGTCACAGGGAGAAAACGATGAATCTGAGAACAAACTTTATTTATTGATTAATTCACCGTTCACAACAGACTTCAAGGTAACAATTAAGGGGTGCTAGGGAGCTGGACATGAGAGCACCTTGAGCACAACCGCACAGCAGACGCCAGGGTGGAAGAGTGCGTCGACGGAAAATTCCAGTCGACCTTCAGATTTCAAACAAGCNGATAAGATTCAAATAGCCGCTCTGCGTTTGAAAATATGCTTGAGCTCAGAATCATTCGCCCGTCCAGTAGCCCTTGGGCCCCTTCACAGCACATGGTCCCTAAAGTGTCGGGCAATTGGCGCCCGTGTGGAGATTTTCGGTCGCTCAACAACGCCACAGTATTCGACAGGTACCCGATTCCGCACATACAGGACATCACGGCTAGCCTTCATGGTACTCGTGTTTTCTCGAAAATTGATCTGGTGCGCGCATACCACCAGATCCCGGTCGCGGACGAGGATGTGGCCAAGACAGTCGTCATCACACCATTCGGCTTATTCTAATTCCTACGTATGCTGTTTGGTTTGCAAAACGCTGCACAAACGTTTCAACGTTTTATCGATGACGTCACACGGGGTCTGGATTCAGTCTACCTCTACATCGACGACCTATTATTAGCAAGCGCCTCTAGAGAAGAGCATCAGATTCATCTGCGACAGCTCTTCGACAGACTAGCAACCTTTGGCATAACGATTAATACAGGGGCGTGTGTTTTTGGCCTGCCAACAGTAGAGTATTCATGACACCACTGTGATCAGCACGGTATTCGACCGCTAACCGACAAGGTAGCAGTGATCCGCGATTTCCCCCGTCCTACCACCTTCGCGGCTATTCGTCGATTTAACAGGATGGTTAACTACTATTGGCGGTTTATTCCACACTGCGTTCAGCTTATGCAGCCTTCGACTGATTTACTCCGCGGCCGTGTCAACAGAATCGTAAAGTTAGCGACGAAAGACATTGAATCGTCTGATAGAATCAAGGATGCATTAGCCACCGGCGTTATGTTGCACCAATTTAACTCACCCGCGGAAATATTATAGCTGTTGACACGTCAGACACCACAGTGGGCGCCGTACTTCAACAGTTCGTCGATGGACTCTGGAAACCGCTCGCTTTATTTTCCAGACGTTCAATTCTGGCTGAAACAAGGTATAGCACGTTCGGTCGTGAATTGTTAGCAATTTATTCGGCCCTTTGTCACTTCCATTATGCTCTCGAGGAAAACCAGTTTGTGATTTTCACCGGCCACAAACAGCTGGATTTGCCTTTTGCAGTAGGTCTGGAAGACATTCAACCCGCGAAATGCAACATTTCGACTTCGTATCTCAGTTTACGCCACGTTTCTGACAGCAATAACGTTGTGTCTGATGCTTTATCACGAATGTCAGCCCTAGTTGGTCAAGACTCAATTGACTTAAACGCCATGGCTAACGCACGACGTCCGGAAAATGATTTCCCCGCCTCCCTCCAACAACTAGCTGTACGGCTGACTGATCAACCCTTGCCAGCGTCTGCAGACACTATCCTGTGCGATACATCTATTGGACATCCACGTCCAGTAGTTCCTATATTTTTTCGACAGTGCATGTTCGACACGCTACACAACATCGCCCATCCTGACATCCGGGTCACGGCAGTGATCATTTTCGATGGGTACGCCTGGCCTGGTATGCAAAAGAATCTTCGCACGTGGGCACGATCTTGCCCAGCTTGTCAACAAGCTAAGGTTCACCGCCACGTGTCGGCCCCGATTGGCTGATTTCCTTCAATTACACCTCAAATTGTACATCTCTACATCGACATTGTTGGTCCCTTATCAACTTCCAATGGGATGACATATCTGTTGATAATTGCAGATCGTTTCACGCAATGGCCGAAGGCCGTCCCCACACTTGACGTCCTTTCTGAGACTGTGGCACGCGCGTTCGTTGAGCGTTGAGTAGCATCTCATGGTTGCCCGGCCACGGTTACGACCGACCGTGGCCCTCAATTTGAGAGCGGTTCCTTTGCGGAAACAATGAGCGCGTTCGGATGTCATCGCGCGCGGACTACGGCATACCACCCGGCTGCAAACGGTATGGTCGAACGCTTTCACCGACAACTGAAAGCAGCCCTCGTTGCGGTCGATGCGATCCGTTGGAAAGACGCCCTGCCAATGGTTTTACTCGGCATTCGCGCCGCCACTAGGACCAACCTCCACGTTTCCAGCGCCGACCTCCTGTACGGCCAACCACTGCGTCTTCCAGGCGATTACTTCTCACTCACCACCGACGCCCCTCGATATGATGCATCTTACGCCAAACAGCTCGCTTCGCTCATGCGCCGCCCCCGTGTCACGGCACACGAGAACAAAGCCGCAAGGTGTTTTTCCCAAAGACCTCCACGACTGCACGCATGTGTTTGTTCGCGTGGGTAGTTCGCGACGCTCGCTCGAGCGACCTCATGAAGATCCCTTCAGGGTACTTCAACGAAGGGATCGTTCCTACGTGCTTGAGCGCCGAGGAATTTGAAACACGGTTAGCATCGATCGTCCGAAAGGACAGAGGAAGCCTTCACTGCTCCCCCGCAGCCCCTGTCCACGCCGGCAGCTGTCTTGGAACAGACTGGCCCAAGCGCATTTTCATCAACAGACGTCACGATTTCTCCGATGACGCCAGCACCCACCGTAATGCGTTCAAGTCGTAGGGTGCACTGGTCGAAACGCCTCATAGAAGCCTAGCGTTTGTCGAAACTCGTTCTTTTTCTTTTTGCTCATAAGAAAGAAATCGCAAACCTTCTTTAAAGATACAAAAATATCGTTTTCAAAACAAAAATTCGCTTGCGTTTGACCAGGTTGTTTCTTTCTCGAATGTTCGTATTCGCTGTATAATTTGGTTGAGTTTGACACTTAGTTCCGTACCGATACTCCGCCAGTCTCGCTCCATTTTCTGTCGCGTGTCTCATCCGATGCTGGCATGAGGTGCGTGGCATCATCGAACGCGATCATCTTCGATCTGGTATTGAATGTCGGGCTTGGGAGTTCCATGGACGCCTCGCCTCGACCATTTCTTTTACGGTTGTTGCGGCACCTTCAAGGGAGGATACTCGAATGGGAGCTCGCTAGGAACTGTGGGCATTAGTGCTCCTCCACCTGCGGTGTCTGGGGATTGTCGTACAAATCGTAGGCTGATTGGATATCAGCTGGTACGCTTTGAACTAGATCAGGCCAAGGGTGGCCGGTCCCAGCTATCTTCATTAGGATCGAATGGTTGTTGTCACAGTGCCCTTCTAGGGGGAGCTTTGTAGCAGCCTGGAGATTTCACTGGCCTACCTGCGGTATGGGTGTGGAATATCTCCAAGAATCATAGTTGCTTATTGTGCCTAGGCTGTTAAGAAAGCTCGCATGATGTTTGCTGTCTGATTGTTTGTCTGCATGTCATGTGACTGTGGCGCGAGCCAGAAGGACACACGTGTCACNAGCTCGCATGATGTTTGCTGTCTGATTGTTTGTCTGCATGTCATGTGACTGTGGCGCGAACCAGAAGTACACACGTGTCACATTATTCTGGTTTACTCGCTCGTCGGTCTCTAGTGTCTCTAGCTAAGTCGCGTGTCGGTGCCTTCTATAGCGCCATCAGAGACCACTTGTACATATCGTCGAATAAAGACTTGGTCTCTTTCGTCAAAGGACTTTTTCTTCTCGCGTCTGATAATTGCGTACCTGAGGAAAAACAACTTAGTGTGAAGTGCATTTTACGCTTCCGAACGCCGCCTACGACAGTCCTGCTTCCAGTTTTTCATCACCGACTTGCTCTCTCAATGAAAACTGCTGGATACCAAAACACGAGCTGACTGGATCTGGATGACTTAACACTCAGTCCTCAATCCCATGCACAAAAAGCCTAACTGGTGGAAATTATCAAATCGGCAAAATCTGCCCTTCCTCAAGTTGGGTATCTGCTTTCCGTTTTGAACGTTTCGCACGAGGATTTTTTCGGAAGCAGATTCCACGGTTAACGTCGACAGTACCTTTGTGCCTGAAAAAGCTGAGGATTTATTATCGCACGTGCGACTATGTGCAGTTTTGTTTGGCGAGCGAATCGCTTGCTACAAGATAACTGCTACGCCTATTAAACCCTTCAAAAAGGACAGGATATGCGATTCTTACTAATAAACACTAAAATTCCGATCGATCCCAGAGGGTCATCATTGGGAGCTTTCTGGAGTCCTGATTTGAAAAGCGTGACAATGATGGAAACCTTCGAGCTCCATACTTGAGGAATGCCGCTGATGATCTCGTTAGATCATTTTAATCTTCCGTTTCATAGCAACGCGTGCTCTGAAGATTTATCGTCACAGATGTCGTCTCGTCTGTGGTGGGGCACCACTTCATTTCAATCGTGACAAGGAAGAACTTGTTGTTCACTTTATCCTGCCATTAGTTCACTATCTCCTCCCGACTAATCGACCATATTTCTGTCCGTCACACAGCAATCGACGCACATTATTCTCGATGACAACTCAGCACGTACTACGCTGTTAACTCCGTTTGATGAGTCTACAACATTCACCCAGTCTGTTCAATAAACTATCTGTTTCACTCCGAATCGAAGGATGTTGGTTGTAATCGAGTCTTGGCCTAGCGCTTCTTTACTGGCAACATAACTTGAGACCCAGCCAGGGTAAAGTTGACGTGGTAACCATTTACGTAGATGCCTTGTCTCAGGCTTTGCATTTTAACAATCTGAAGCTCACTAAGCTACTTCAGGCAGTTTGGTTCATTATTCGCTAGACTAATCTCGATCGCCGATTAGCTGGAGAGCTTTACAGGCCTCCGTCTCCTGATTATTCAAGGGGTCAATTATACTTAGCGGGTTTAATAACTATCACTTTATCATGCAGCCCTCAAATCCGTTTGGCAGGCCACTTTAGCTTTCCCTGCGTTCCCATTTATTGTTTCTGAAAACTCCGCGGCAACATTTTCCCTTCACTTGTTAGAAGCCTTGGGTCTAACTGAACATGCCTTCAATCCCACACGTTGGTTGTTGGTCATACACTCTTGCATCTTCACTACCCTCATCAGTGTTAACTGTATGGTCAATAACCTCAAAGTTATTGTCCTTCGCACACCACCCGATCAATCCTGTCATTAGTAAACCTTGAATCCGTCTCAAAGTATATGTAAATAGAACCTTCTGAAGTGAGAGCTCGGTCATGGGATGATTTTCAATTCTCTCGTTGAGTTTATGAACCATTCATTAAGTTGATGGACGTTCCGGTCACAGCTGTTGAGAAAACTACATTGCAGGCCGTCCAAAAACACAGTAAGTCGCCATGTCAAATTCGCTGGCCAACAATTATGCCCATTCTTAAGAGGCGGCGTGTGTGTGTCGGCTACTGAAGTGCCCAGTCCGAGAGTAAACACACTGCCAGTGTTTATTCGAGAGAATCATTTGTATCATCTGCAACGACTAACCACATTTTTCGTCCATGTCCCGGGAACCCGCTTCGACACTTACCTCGCTGGATAAGGCAAAAGCTACCGTACTACAGAGAGTGAATCCTACAGGACATATGAGCTCCAGTGCAGAATCTAAGAGTGGTTGTGTGGACTTTCACGCTTTTCGCTCAAGTCTTTGTGGCTCCTCAGATCCAGAATAATGACACGGTAGACGGCAACATCACCATGGGTACTTCTTCTGAGATTATTAATCATAATATTCTGTTCCTTAAAAATAGTCCCGCTCGGCTTTTGAAACTCCCGACCACTCGTGCAACCCGGTGGGTGATATTGTCCAAACGAGCGGTTTAAAGGGCTGCCGTCCTAAATGAGGTACAGCATAATTTGATATAACAGCCAAAAGGAGTGTAGGCACAGCCTTTTCTTACTGCACGTCTTTGGGGCATGGAATATTGTGGTGGTGTTTTTGATAATTTATACTTCATTCTGACAATCTCGTGTATCTTCCGCATCGGACCGCGCTGCACATTTTTGCCTGTCTTGATATAAAATGGACATAACGCGTTTAGCTAAAACTCCGTTTAGCGTACGTGTCAGTTCTGCGCCAAATGCTGTGACTTGGCGGCCAGCTAAAACATTCCGTTGTTGAGTTAAATTTCAACCCAAATAATTCTCACCGTCGGCTAATCTTGGGCACGTTGCATGCTCCCCAATAATTCTGGACAGTTCGTGGACACTTTTAATTCCTGGTGAGTCTAGTGAGTGCTTTCTTCTGTTGTTTTATATCCATGCCAACATTGGTTCGCTCACTTTCTCTTCACCACACTCCTCCAGGGCCTTCAATCCCTGCCAAACTTGTGTCCGTTTCTTAAGCCTTTCTTGATAAACATTATTCTTCCCCGGTTTTCTGGGCTCGTTCTCCGCCAACTCAGATATGAATCTGATGCGATCGTTGGCTCCGAGAGCGTTTGTTCCCTTCATACCCACAAAGAACACATCCGTGATATTTGGCAAAATACCGGATGAACGTGAAGTGCAATCTTCTCATTGAACCACTCGTTCTTCTGATTCGGAATGGAGAAATGCCTGTTGTTGTATATATTGATGTGCAAGAATTTCCGAATATGAAATCCCATAAGTGCACGAATAAAGCATAAAAATAATGTGATTTCATGTATGGAAGTTCACTTTCCATGCATGTACATGTTTATATAAACTTATATCTAAGCATATTGATAGGGGAAATTTCTGTACGAAATCACTTCAGGTCTATAAATATGTTTATATATACGTACACATAGTTGTACGATATACACTGATAGTGCGCACATAATGTTACATAGATGAACCACGTGTATGTATCATAATTATAATGTATATTTCTCAACGCACATGTGAGAAGATCGATTGGATATACGCAGTCAATACAGATAGTTACTGACGATCCGAAGCGACACATAATCAACTGGTACCGCCACCAAAAAGGGCGTAATCGGGAAGAAAGTAACTGGAGATTACGAACCTTTGACGAATGGAACGAAAGAACATATAGCTCGCAGAATCAGTCCAAAACTGTGATGTTGCATTAATTTCCCTTTTGAAATGCCGTGTGTAGGTCGATTTTACAAATAGTTCGAGGTCACTCCCGGAGATAGGTCCATGTGCACCATCGGGTTGCTTGGCCATTGCGTGACGCAACTAGCGTCGGAAAAGTTCTGAGATAAGTCGGCTTTGGTAAAGGAAGACGGGAGCTTTCAAAATCCGACAAAGGATCAGACGGACTCTAGCACGGGATATCGTCGATCGTCGGAAACAGTCGACAAGTCAAGGATCTTGCGACAAGACAAGGTTTTGTGCGTCCATTGGTCTCAGAAGATTAGGTTGCTTAACGGGTTTTTATGGGGTTAGAAAATGGGGCGCAATCTGACACACAGAATGAGAAAATGTTTAGTCACCACATTTTAAATGACGTCTTATGTGTAAGCGAAATTTTCTCACGAAGACTTTGCCAGATATTGATATTTTACCGCTGATTAATAAAATTAACAACGCCGTCAGCTAGTTGTTATGGTACTTCGCGATTTACCCATTATTTACTCAAGCAACTGAAGTATTGAGTCGGCGGTTCGTATGGCTTCATGAAATGTGCGCGTTCTGAGTGGCTCATATGAGGTCATTATTTTGGATTTACTAATAAGCACCAATTTTACATCTCATAACAATCTGGGTAATTTGTGTGCTATAACGCACATGGAAGAAATGCTGCAGATTTTACAGTGGTTCCGTGAGCATGTGGTAGACGAAATGCTGGATGGGGGTGTGAGAAAATGACACAAAATACCTTTTCAAGCCAAATGTATTTTGGGGGAATACGATGGCGAGGGCGGATGTGCACGCAATATACACCTGACGGCTGAAAGTTTCCCGGATCACACTCGAAAAAGTCATCCGAAGATACACAGAGTTTGGGGATAGACATTGTGTCTCATTATGTAAAGTAGCTGTCCAAGCCCTTTTCAAAATCCTGGGTGTCGTTTCTGTCCCTGATTTCGTTGGGAATTTTATTCCAAATATGGGAATGTTTTACTGTAAGGACGTTTTCGCGTAGTGTTCTTCAAGTTAGCAAAGTCGGCGAAGTGAAACCGCCGTCTCTTTGACCATGTGGGACCGTGTTTTAAGTGATCGGTGAATGCTATAATGATGGCGTCCGAAGGTATAAGTTCAAAAAGAAGTGTAAGATTTGGCTTTAGTCACTGTAAGCAGATCGGATAATTACAAAGTTTTGAAACTGTTTTCTGTGGGCAATTGAAGAAGGGTGTGTTAATAAGCTTTTGGTAAACCATCCCTGAAGGTTTTCCGACACAGGCCCACCAGACTTGCATGGGTGGCAGTAAATGGATATTCAGTACCCAAGTTGAGGTCAAGTACACATTTTGTGAGGCATCAGCCGCGCAGCCGATGAACTGAACGTCATTTTAAAAAGGCCTACTACCCTTTTAGCTTTCGCTACCTGAAAGCATACTCGTTTGGATAAATTGAAAGTCTGAGTACTGCATTCATAGATCTCTAGCCAGAGTGGCAGCATCGCCATTATAACCGCTTAGTGAGGCAGAACCACTGGATAATTGACGACCATAGGTAATCATGTTTGAGTTGCTTGATGAGAACATCATCCATGTTTTGCAACACAACAGCAGTGATGCTAAGTTCTGTCGAATATTTTGTAGACGAATAGCGATGTTTCGGGGTTGGCTGAATGGGTCAACGATTTTAATACCGTGAGAAGACAGAAAGGGTTTGCCACGTGCAGTAACATCGCACGCGTCGTTTATATGCATTAGGAAAAGGAACGGTCCCAGAACACTTCCTTTAATCATCTCGATGTTGGAGAGTGCTCTTCTATGTTGAATGTTTGGGTTCGGCCTTTAAAGTATAACAAAATCCAGCCATACAGTGGGTTCTGTACGCCATTAAATGCTACTTTGGTCAGGAGGCACATATGAGGCACACGATCAAAAGCCCAGTGAATGTCTAATCATAAAACGAGTACAGGTTTTCTTTCTTCGACGGACATCGAGGCGTGGTTACAATATTCCAACTGATATGACAAACAAAAGCGATTGCTAACGAAACCGTGCTGTGGACGTTTCATAAGGTTTTGTGACGTTGAATACTTCACAGTGTGCAACTTCATTTCCTTTCCAAACATTCTCGAACAAATTGATGTGTGGTGGACGGGACGATAGTTATTAACGTCCCGACTTGGACCACTTTCATGACGGGGCAAAAAAATCACCGAAAGCAAGCTCGTTTGCTGCATGTTCCTCATGATGATTAACTCTTTCCATTGAGGAGGGAGGATGCCAGATGAAAGGGGTAAGATAAAAAAATAACTGGAGGGTGTGTATATCCTCACCTTCTTGCTTGATGACCATTGATAGGATACCATCGAGTTCGGAAGTGATCAAGGATTCAGTGGTGGCTGACGGCGAGTGAATAGTTTGGATATCATTCAGAATAGTACCCAGAGGTTCATCTGTTTTCGACGGAGTATTAGCAGGTCAGAAGTGCTCTTCAATAAGCGGGCAGCAAACCGTGAGTTGGAAACTTCACCTATTGCAACAGAATCATCAACAACTTTTCCGTCTCCGAGAGTGATGACTTTTATGGCAGGAGATCTCATGGAATTCCTCCATCCCATTAGTTGTATCAGTTTCATGCATCTCTGCTTGCTACGGAGTGCGAGCTTTTCTTTTTTTAAAGGACGCAGTTACGTCTGATATCCTGTGTTCAAACATTTCGCTCCTTTGCATCCCCAGGGAATATCTGGTGCACTTCAATGTCTGTACCAGCCAGTCTCCCCTGTAGTGAGGATTCCACCCTATACACGCGAACAAAACGACCCGTTTTGACTTCAAGGGTCGATATTAAAAGTTAGATGACCGGTAACTTCCTCCGGCGGCCATGTTTGGGTCTGGTGTACAGAAAGGTGTTTCAATTTAAGGATTTAAGTTAGGAGAAGGAGACCTTTCATTCACTGGGTTTTATAGGAAGGTAGAATACAACTGTCAGTTCGATGGTCACACTGAAATCAAACGAGCATTTAGCGATATTTTGGGCATTTCCTGGAGAATGTGACATAAGGGATATCCTCACATACGAGATACCTTTGGTAAATATCTGATCCAATATGTGTCTCTGTCTGGTGGGCGTTAGGACATGTTGCTGCCATCCATTCAGTTGGATGCATGAAAGAGATTAGGCTTACTTTGCTGGAGTTGAGAATGAGGTCTACGAGATTTTCGACATGTTGAAGTGACCATCTATCACTTTTTGTTCGCAAGGCGTATCTGACAAATGATTCATTATATGTACGAGGCCAGTTAACTCTGCGTGTGACATCTGGCGGTCTGTAGACGCAACCTTTGAGTTGCTTGATAGAAACAATACAGACCAGTAACCACAAAGAGTCTTCGATTTTATGTAGACAGGACAAATCAAATCTCGCTGCGGAAAATCGCGCTTTCAGGTAAAGAGTGCGCCCACCATCTCGTCCTGTAGGACGCTCCCCACGAAACATGCGCTATCACATGATGTTTATTTGCGTGTTTTGAGTAACAGGAGAGCGCTATCTCAGTCACGGGAGTGACATGGGGATTGCATAAAAAAACAAGGGATTTAAGAATGTCAGTTTCAATCACCGAAAGTCCTACGTCCATGAGTAATAAATGGTGGTAGTACTACGTCAGGCGAAACATTTAAACCGCTGAAGAAATCCATGAAAGATGGGGCAATGAGTTTCAGAATATAGTGTAGAAGTGCCTGATCTGTGAAACGTACCGATTTTTCGCTTCCATTGGAGTGGGTGCCACAGGGGTTTGACTCCACATTATAAAGTGCTGGAAGAGTGACTTTGCGGCAGGAGGACTGGATGGGATATGAGAGAAGAGGCCAGGTGGTGGTAGGTGAAACATCGAAGGGTGCAAAGAAGAAGACTGGTTTGACGGGCATTCGACTTAGTATCACTGTTGGGTGGTGACATTCTTGCCGGGGTATATATGTAAGGAACTTGGTTCCAGTATCACTCATAATTTGGGTGAGAGAATAAGTTATCAAGGAGCTTCTCGGTAATGAGCGAAAGCCGTGGAACTTAGTACAGTTGTAAGGCTGGCTTGAAAGTAGTGCGGAGCAAACTGTGTAGTTTCCTCTGCGAAGCTTTGTTTCTTAGAGTGTCGTTCATCGAACAAGGTTTGTGGCGCGTGTGAATCACCTTTATGTTGCACATCCTAAGCATTATTTTCTAGTACGCACCGTGAAGGTCTTACCGTTGGTTTCAACGATTTCAGCGATTCGTACACGGGTTCGAGGATGGGGACCCAACCTTCTGGGATCCAGTCAGTTTGTTCGTTTCGGTGTTCGGCGGTTCTCCGTTAACCTGGGAGGCAGACATCGAAAACAGGGTGTAGCATCGCTCTTGAGTGTTACAGAAGGTAATTAGTACAGAGTAAAATAATCTAGCAGAACAGGATAAATTACTAATTTAACCGTATACTAAGCAGGTGAGAATCCAATGACACTTCGAGACGGTCCTTAGAAGGGCAGATCAAAAGCTATAGTGAAAAGTCGTTCCACTAGTTGATGAATGAGAAAAAGGAAGGAGTGTTGTCTTAGGAAGGTCCGAGGTCAAAGACTACGCGGACCAACTTACAGGCAACGTGGACGCACCGGGGTATAACGTTCTTTCGAGGTGGGGGTTCAAAAAGATGTTCTATAAAGAGAAACAGTACGAATGAACATGAGCCGAAGGCGCAGTAAGTCATGCAAACGACTTAAACAAGCGAAAGCAAGAAGCGACCGACAACACACCAGCACGCCCCGTTACAAAATTCAAATTGAATTCTCGCGAGCTTGCTGATTTCGGATGCGCGTTACACCAGCATTTTATACGGCCAAGGACCGTCAACAATACACCGGGGTCACACGCATTTCAGACTTTTGAGTCATTAGCATGAAGGAGAGCGTTGCTTAAGATCAGTTCGCGAAAATCATTCATGTAGATCAGAAACAACAGTGGACCGAGTACCGATCCTCGAGGAACTCCCATAGACACTAGGGATGGAGACGAATGGCTCGAACCGGCTTTCACTCTGAGAGCCCTGTTACCAAGAAAGGGAGTAATCCAACGGAGAACCTCTCCTTGGATCCCATAAGCTTCTATTTCACTGAGTCGGATGTAAGGCTGAGTGTGCTTAAGGACGCCTTTCGTGAGTTAAAGTCTGCTTCCGGGAAGTTTCGGAATGAAGCCCTTGTTACAGCATTTCGGAGCCAGTAACAGATAAAGCCAAATGTTAGTAGCATGTGGTCACCATACCCTAGCGGTGGTCTGACGACCACCTTACCTACCAGATGAGTCACGTTCGCAATGACCAGATCGAGCAGGGAGGGTGTCTGTCCTGAACGGTGCCTTGTAGTTAGATGGACATTCTGTGTACGGGCTTTCTCATGGATCAACACTGCCAAGGGTTTCGAGAACCCGCAGCCACAGTCCTCATGAGGAGCCGCCATACAGTTGTGTTTCGGTGTTGAGGTAACCCATAATGAGAAGATGGGAGAAACGCTGGGTAGACGTGAGTTTGTCTAGGGTGGCACGAATGGCCTAGCCGTCTGAGGCACTGCATGAAGGCGAAAGGTACATAACACCGGCAAGAAGCGTGTCACGTCTGCAAAGTTGGAGTTTGATCCAGAGCGTGTCGCATTTCTCTGGGAAGGTAAATTCCCCTACGACAGCTGACACTGGGAGCTTCTGGCCTAGGAAACAGCGCAACCTCCCATGCGTCCACGGGAGGAGTCTGTCCGGTACAAATGGTAACCAGGGACATGCAGTTCATTATCACTGATATCCGCGGAAAGCCAGGCCTTTGTTAAAGCAAGAAAAGGAACGCTAGTGTCGTGGACAAGCTGTCTGATTTCTGGTAGTTTGTTCAGAAGTCTCAGACAGTTAGAGTACACGCACTTCATGTCTACTTCTTCGTTCGGCTGGGTGCAGAAAGAGACAGAAGTGCATGAGAATGAGCTTGGGAAGGTAGCCTCAGTAGTAAGGGGGGCGCGTAACTGGCGGCATAATTTTGTGAGCCTTCTTGGTGGGTGGCGGTAGTTTCATCACAGCCTGAGCCTATGTCAGCGTCCCTGTGGGACGCTTCGTCCGCTTCTGTTGGCCCAAGGTCGATGACCTTCGAACCGCTCTTGCTTTCAGAGCTTCTGGAGGGTGATTCGCAGTTTTGCACCCCCGAACCTTTGGATGGGGCTGTAGATTAGAGGAGAATACAGAGCAAAATGACCCATATCCAGCCGACGAGAGAGCCGCCAAAATGAGACAAGTTTGGGCCATTTTAGATGCAGGGGTATCCCAGTAGACTTACTGGGCTATAAAGCTTAGGGATAAAATATGTCTCAACGAAAGTCTTTTGGGATGAGATGGTTGGTGGTCTAGAAGAAGTGTAATGGTCCCTTACACCTTTGGGATCTGCTCCTCCGGCCCCTTGCATATCCACAGGCGCCTGACCTTCCAAGAGGATGGCGGCGGTGGCTTCTGATGTGGGTGCTTGGGGTGGTCCATCTGAGGGCACTGGTCCTCTCTTGAGAGCAGGGACACGGACGTTCACGCTAGTCTTGTGTTTGGGGTCAGCCTCGATGCATGACCTTGTTCTAGCAAGCTGAGAGCGCTTCTGCCGCTCCTGCAGTGAGCGATCTGGAGAGACTAGCGTGGTTTTTCTTCAGTCTAGCCGCTTTGTCCAGTATTTCCTCTGTGCTAATCTTTGTGGGTAACTCCACAAGGAATCCCAGTAGCTTCTTGGTAGTTTTGCAGCGAATTCTTCTGGCGGACACCTGTTTTTGCATTCTGTATGGAAACAGGCGTTCAGCACCGCTCTGGTTTGTTCCCCTGCGGGGCGTGTGGTCGGAAATGGTCCCCGCTAAACAAACCTCTTCCCCCGGGATGCCTCATCCTTCAAACACGTCGCGACTTTCTCAATTTGAGCAGTGGACTAATCCACTACCTTGCGAGCAGCCTCAGCCCTTGAACGGGCGAGAGGAATGTACTCATTCAACGAGCTCAGTTCTGGGTTCATGTAAAATAGAGGTGTTTGTATCACACTGAACTTTTCTACCGTGGCTATCTGTGCGCTAACATCCTTGTTCAGATAAGTTGGATCTGCCGTCGCCATTTACAATTGCTCCGGATAATAGAGAGAAGTGCCCACAGTGAGACGTATATAACTCCGCCCGTTCAGCCGCGTCAATATCAGGAGGATTCAGGCTGCTATTCTTAGTGCTGTGGGTAACTTTTCGTGCCTTGGTTACAGGAATGTTTTGAGTCAACATCTTGGCTGACGGAGGTAGTCGTTGAGGCCTAGAGGGTGGACTTTTAGCATCAAAAGTGGCTTCTATGCTTTTCTTCCTGGAATGCTCTATCCTTCAAGCTCGTCGCGACTTCCTCAATCTGAACAGTGGACAAAACGACTACCTCTCGAGCAGCTACCGCGCCTGGGAGGGCAGGGTCGATATCCTCATGCAACGAGCTCAGTTCTGAGTTCATGTAAAATATAGGTTTTTCGTATCAGCCAGGATTTTTTCTACTGTAACTATTTGTGCACTGACATTTTTAGACGCCTCGCAGTGTTTAGGATTGGCTTCCAAAATGTCCGTGAGGGGTTTTA
>QNGE01005405.1:0-16188 GCA_008508345.1 Paragonimus westermani
CTCTGTTGCTCGTCAACTTTGACTAGGCAGTCTAGAAAATTCGGTGAGCGCTCATCGGTTTCAGCTTCCAGTGTGAAGACTATGCCGTTGCATTTTGAGTTTATCTTTAATTCAAGACGTCAGCACGCACTACGGTTGTGTTCGGCTAGAGTTTCCGATCTCTCCCCTCTCCAACAACATGGTGGGTACTGTTTCATTGGGTCAAAATTGCCCAAAGTTGCGTGGAGCAAGTGCTGCGACGTGTGGCGCAATAATCTGTGGACCTAAGAAAAATCGCGGTCTTTGAAACCTGTAACATAGCTGGTAGCAACTTAGGAAAGGATATCTGACAATCTCTCCAACGCTGCTAACAGGTGAACTTGGTTGACATATAGGCTTGTAAAGTAGATTCTGCACTCGCTTTGAAGAATACTAGAGAATTATCTCAGCTTATCTATTCCCCATGTCCTATGAAATCATCCGTGAGTGAGCTTATTGAAAGGGTCGATGATACTTTCGTTCATAGTAAGTCGAAAAGCTTGTTGGGCTGAACACTTCGGGTGGTTACTCGATTGGCTTTCGTTGTGTTGCGTTTACTCCTGGTCCGTCTGCTTGGGATGACCCTATCGAATCTGGTAACGCGGTTACATGGTAGTCTTCATTGTGTTGTCAGATAATATCACTTGTTCTGCGCTTTTGGCCCCAAAGTGCAATGTACTGTTGTAGGATTGTGGCAGGGGCGCTAATCGGTAGTGATTTTCTGGAGGTAATTGGTCGCTTATCGTAAATAAGGCAACATATCCCAGGTGCTGGAAGTGTTGACATCGAAATTAGATCCACTATTTCTAAGGCTACGGTGATCCTCTCCAGTTTTGAACACCGTTGGCCTCAGAAGGGTTCATTTGTTAATCCTGAGATTCACGTATACCGGATCATGGCTAGTCTCATTGTTTTTGAATTGCGGGACGTGACCACTTAATGTCATGGGTGTCAAGCGTACTGACATTAAAAAAAAGTCGATGTGTACGTTCATTTGCGTACATCGGCTGGGACCAGCGCGTGAGGATTGTGAAGATTTAAGGTTAATTATTTGTTTCAGGGGTTTGGAAGTTTCACTTAACAGTCTTCGAACTTCGTAGATTTAAACGTTTACACCTTTTACTTAAAGTACTAACCTGTCACTTACCACGCTATGTCCTCTTCGAGTTCCGATCTCGTTAACGTTCCAGGCAACAAACTGACTGATTTTAACCATACGGACGGCCTCGTTTCACTTTGGATTTCTGCTTGTCACACAGATCAAGTCGGACTGTTTGAATTATATGATTGATCCATCTGGGATGGAATTAACACCTTCAGAGTGCAAAGTGTAACGCAACTAGGTTTGTTCTATCCGTGAGAATAACGGCCTGAGACAGTTGACCACTTTGTTTACCTGGATTGTGTACTGTTGCTAATGAGGTACCTGATGATGGCGTAAGTACGCGGCGAACTCAAACCCTGCGGTTGTAGCAGTTGTCGATGAAAGGGTTTACTCGTGCTTGTGAGCGTTCGTTTTTTGTCAACCTAGTTCCTTCAAAGATGGTTGCAAACCCTCGATAATCGGCCGGCGTTTTGTCAGTCAACTTTCCCATACAAAGTTGGCTACTTTTATGAACAACTTTGCGGTCCTTTCGCTTGCTTATTTTCTTGATAAATGATCACCTGACCCGTCCGTTCAAAAGATGGATCTAAACTCTCAGCACTTGACTGCCATTGTCACTGCGAGTTAGCCTGTATCCGATGGACTGACTATCACAGGCCTGGCAGTCTGTTGACGCATATTTAAGAAATATGAAAACTTGGGGCCGTTAGCGGTTGCTGTGAAATTGCACAATCTGCTAGCTGGTCCGTGCACTCCGTGTACCGCTGAAGCGTGTGCCACACTACACACTGTTCGGTGTAGCTGTTGATGGAAGAAGAAGGCGGCCACGCAGACTTTGTTACGGGCCCTGAAAGCCTTAACTGCTCTGCTGAGCAACGTTGCTAGGTGTCGTCTGCTCGACTGAGAAGCTGGAAGCCATCCACACTGCTGGTTGTGACTACTCTCGTGCACGACTGCATATCGCAGTTCATGGCGAGCCCGTCTGCGAGGCTGTTGTTTCCTTCATAAAGCTCCGTTGTTTCTTATTTGTTTGTTTTCTCCTGTTCATTTGTGCTACTCTACTGTATTGCTGTCCGTTGTGATGATGATGACGACTGCTATTTCGTAATCCGTTGTCAGCATCAACGTCTGCCGGGGTCATAATACACACCAGAACGGCTCAAAGCTGAAAATGATTACTATGTTAACTGAGAGCCGAGACAAGAAAATTCCACTGTCTACACTAGTCGGCCCACATGCCCTGCATGTTATCTGACATCTTACCGGGGCTGCTGACGGCTAGAACTTGCTTGGTGGCCAGGTGATGACAACGTCATGAGCCTGTGCTTAGGTTGTTCCATAAAGCAAAGTGGAGGGCAGCGCAGACACCCACGCCGCCGGTTATAAACACCCTCGAACAAGGCAGTTTGTCGTGGTCAGTAACATACTTGTACATGCATGCTTGTTGACTCTAGGAAAGAAATACATCATTTCGAGCACTTTCAGCGTCGTAATCGAAACTCTACTAAGAGACCGATGTTTGCTGTGACTGGGTGCACATGCGTTGTGTCCGAAGCAATCGATCGAACCAGATACCCATCAAGTGGAGGGGGAAAAGACTGATATCACTGCTCGAGTTTGGTTAATTCTACGAAACGTTTCTATGCAGAATCCTCCACCATTCGCACTTGACATGTATGCGTTGACCCTAACGACAGCAGAGCCTTGCGTACTGTGTGGTTTGAATAGCTCGAGTACATCTGATGCAAACGCTCCACATGTGTAACACCAGTCGCACTCTCCTTCTATCTCCATCTGGTTCGCTCAGTCACTTCAGACACAATTCCTGTGAACCTGACCACAGCATATCCCGTCTGTTGTATTTGCCTTTATGGACGTAGTTTCGATCACAACGCTCTCAACGAAGACTCATCGAACCGGACCGAAAATGAGATGTTACACTATAATTGAAGCGTCGTGTTAGTTCTTACCGTTATTGTTCGCTTTCCCTTAACTCGGTCACCGTCGGAGATATGTGGTTTAGACGTATTTTTCATCCTACACCCAGTGAATTAATCTGGCATTTCTTGTAGTGCAGTTAGAGTCAATCGTAACCCAGGCCACAGTATTCTTCGATACGTTTCAAAGTCGAGCGTATACGTCCATGAACTGTTGTTTATGGGGGAACGGTTGCTTTTACCGTGTTTTCAGTCTAGATGCTGTCAGAGCTTGGTTTTTTTTGGTAGTCGATATTAACATTGGGCTGCCAAGAAGCGGTTACCTTTGTTCACTTGAGTTTAAAATAACCAGCAGTTGTTTTGAACTCTAGTGTTTTACTGTCAAATATGCAGAATCCTTTGATCCTTGTATGTAAAAGTGTAGAACCTAGTATATTTGTCGACTGAATGCATTGCATACCCCCCATCCTCATCTCCACAAGGCTATTACTCACTACCGTGAGACCGAAAAGAAAAATTGGAGAACCATTAATCGTCCGGTCATTGAACGTTTGAAGGAATTTACCGCCCAAACCGAACTTCCTGCGCCTGCCTCAAGCGCTTCTGTCGATCAAGTGGTGTTACCACATATCCATATACTGGATTTGGCAGAAAATGGAGAAATCAAACCACACGTGGATAGTGTTCGAGTAAGTCTATCTCCTTATTTTGGTCGTATTTGCTAACTGGTTATTAGGGAACCTGATTTTTCTGATTTCCAATTAGCGGTCCGTCCTACAGTCTTCTACAACATTTAAACAGCTGCGCCAGTAGTCACTGACTTACAGTTGTCAGTAACGATAACGATGCGGTTATTTTCTAGACAGTTCTGTTACGGTTGGTTTTAGGTGTGCCGACCAGGTATGTGAACATACTGTCAGCACTTTATTCCCAGACTTCAGCTCAAGTTAGGATTTACGGCGAGCTGTCTGATGGTTTCGGCACCGGGACCGGCGTAAATCATCATTTTTGTTCACTCTTGTCAGACGAGATAACAGAGGACTACCTGCGGCACTCACAAGATGCCGATATGGACCACCTACCTGGTGGAAAACCGACTAGTCTTGATTGTGCTGTCGACAAGGCGTTACTGTTTGACAATTTCCAAACAGGACAGACAATGCTATACGCTGTTTCACGTTTTGGTAAGTACTTCGGGATGCGCTTTGGACCTCAAAATGCGAAATGCTTCTGCAAGACTGCTGTGATTACGTAGATTTAATGCTGGACAATGAAGTTATGGAGGTTGTTGACCAGTTTTTTTATTCTGGAAGTTGTGTCGGCGGCGGAGGTGCACGGTCGGAAATAAAAAAGTGGTATTCGCCAATCTAGGACACCTCCGGCAACAGAGAGGTATCTCTCTGAGACTTGAGGATTGCGTATGTAGAGCGACGATGAGGGTTGTATTACTTTACGACAACGGAACTTGATCGCTCAGGATAGAATACGTGAATCTTCAGGTATTTGACCACCGACCTCTGCACTCGATTGTCCGCATCGGATGGCACTAACGAGTAGGCAACGAAGTGACGCCCAGACGAATTCTTTTGTTTAATCCTCACACTTGTACAGACTTAGATGTTTGGGCCATGTGCTGAGGATGCCAGCTAGTCGTCTGCCATACCGAGCACTCATTTGCCAACACAACGTCTGAATGGTGTAAGTTGCGAGATAGACGGATGATAACTTGGGATAGAGAAACGAAGTCATTGTGAGTCGGGTGCGTCTCCCGGCTGTAAATTATGCGACTTACGGAGTCGGTGGTTGGAGACGTTAAGCGCAATGGTGGCTAGTCGGGCTCAGTGAGATGAATGTTGTTGTTTGGCCAAGTTATCTGTGAAGTGAGCACTCTTAATGACGCGTGGCAGTGGAAACCGTAATTAAGCTGACGACTTTCAGTCATACTTTGGTTGATTGTTTGCTGGGTGTAGTGTGGTGGATTGTCAGGTCGGAGGTGCGAGTTTTCGAACGCTCGGCCGAGTACCTCAACGCGGGGGTGGGAGATACGTTCAAAAGCCTGCTGCGATCGGATCAAGAACAACGTGCGCGACCGGATGAGTCATCGCTCGACTGGATCGGACCGACGGGTGAGGCAGGACAGGCGAAATACGACAGACGGCCAGATCGGAGGCGTGGTTTTTCCAACATTTAGAGGAACATCTCGACACGATGTTGGAATACGTTCAAGGCCAACATTGGGTGGATGGCGGACAGCACGAGCAGCCGGACGAGCCATCGCGCAACGAAATCGGACAAACAGACGAGGAATGGCAAGCGGAAAACCCCCCGATAGAAGGCACCGGTCACACACGTAAACCGGTTAGAAGTGCACACGACGTGTGAACGGAAACCGGGGGGGGTGCTGCGGGTTGGAATTATGACTCATAAACGAGAAAGCGCGCGTTGCATGTGACTGGCGATTTGGACAATAAAGATTGTGCCTTAATGGACGCCTTCTCGCTACAGTAGGAGCTTTGGTGATGAATGTTAGGGTATAGGCATGTGTACGTTTTTCCGAAGAACTTTGAGCGACACACGTTTAACCAACGACGCCAAATATCAGAACCAAATCAAGTTGCTGGAAACGTGTTACTGTTGACGTTAAAAGAAACAAACCTCAGTTCGTTTGCGTTCGTTGGGTAAGATACAATGTTTAGTCTCAACAGGCCGTCACTGGTCCAAGGGGCACGACAAGTACAAAAACAAGCGACCGATAGGCAAGAGCAAAGTGGCGAAGTGCGATCGGCCTTCGGGCAGATCCTGGGAAGGCCGTATTCATGTGGGTAGGGAGGTAGAGATTGAGAGCCAACAATGGGTTTGTGAGGAAGTGAGTGAGATCCAAAGGTTGAGGGAGGCGAGCTGGAGGAATTAGTACTTTTGGACACGGGTTGTAAGGATAACAATAACAAACATGTAGTTAGACGAGATCATAAGGAAGAGTACGACGGGGTCAATAGAAGGGAATTTTGACCTCCAAAAATTTCCTATAACTTAGTTGCTTTTGGTAGTCAGGTCTCTTCCCCTTTTGTTCTTTGCTCTTCCTGTACTATGTTTTTTTTAAATAATAGTTGTATGGTAGTTGAACGTCAGTGAGAACTACGGATCTGTTGTTGCCTGTATTGGGGATGTTGAAATCCAAGTAAAGGCGACGGAGATGTGTTTAGGTGGAATGGAGTTAGGAAGATCGAAAAGGTTGTTGTATAAATGCATTAAGGGTTCTTCTGGAGGTCTGTTTCAAAATCGGTAGGAGTCTGCTTGCCGTTGGTTTTTTTACATATTACTTTCAAGATTTCGAGTGCGCTTATCGTTGACTTTGTTTGACCCGAGGTTTGACCTGGGTGAATCTCCCTCAATTGCAACCTCCCCACCTAGATCGATCAGTCTGGTAAATTTTAGACAGTCTCTTTATGTTTGAGTAGGCAGTCTGAAGGATACTCTATCTTGTTCACCATTCATGAAGTAAACGTGTGAATAACGAGGGTCGTATCGCAGCAATTCGACCTCTCCAACCAGTAATTCCCACATCGGTTTTTGTCAGCCGTCCAAGGGTAAACTAGCATACAGGAAATGTGGTACCGGAAGTTGGTGTGCGGATGTACCGAAATCTACGTTCCTATATAGTTTTTTCATAGGTGCAAATAAGAAAGGACGGATTGAGCGTAGGGCATCGAGGAAGACGTCCTCTTATCAGCCGGCATATAATTCCTTTGGTTTCTGAGTAAGCTGAGTGATTCTCGACTGTGTTTTGTCGAGATGTTCAACGTGGCTATTGACCTGGAGGCTATATGGATTTGTTCTGTTGGTCGCAGGAAGGACTGTAGTTCATGGGACATGAAAGATCCGTCTCTATCTGAGTGGGATGTGTGACACGTCGAATACAGCAATCAATTAACGTAAGCACTAGATCCGTGCATAGCTATCAACAGACGAAGACAAGTGTACAAAATGAATGCTCGCCAACCACGGTGAGTAGTTATTTGTTATGGCTTAACGACGGTAGGGACCCTTTTAAATCAATATTCAGACGTTCGAAAGGCCGGGTAACATCGATCTACGTGCGTTTAATGCACTAAATGAATCAAAGTTACGCCTTGCAAATTATTTAACATTCCCAAGCTACATTCCTCCTTTCTTCAACTGAAAGGCGCAGCTCCTTGGGACGACCCGACTGCATCATGTCGAGTGACAGATTCGCGAAGTTCGATCAGGTCCGTGGTGAGCGATGTCCCAAAGCAGCTGCGAGAGAGCGCATCTCCTGTTGGATGGTCGTTTCCTGGTCTGTTACTGATATAACTGAAGAATGGCAGCTTCATTCCCCACCCCTCCCTTGTATCAATAGCTGAAAATGAAAGCAACCCATAGCTGACCTGTAACCAAATTGGCCTGTTTACTGATCGAGAGATGCTTCCACTTGCGGGCGACCCTGACGGTTGCGTACGTCGCTTTCTCAGCGACAGGGTGACACCTCCTGCTGGTGTCTGCGTTCTGGAGAAAAGGGTTTGTTGATCGGACCTTGCGACTCAAGGTAGAAGCGATCTCTATATCCGACGTCCAGCTTTCGATCACTGGCACAGCGTCCGGGTTAAAAATCGTGTGAACCAATTTGACATGTTCCTTATTTTAATTCTTGAACATTTGTTACACATGGTCGGGAATAGGGGAGGTATTGTTGCGTGCCAATCGGTATATTTTGTAAGGACATCGAGGAATCCAGGGTGAATATTGCGCAACTAACCCGACGATCTTTTTTCGTGACTATACCTGTCGGCAGAAGTGGTTCATGGAGGAGTTTCGAACGACCAGGGATGGGTCAGGTACCACGCTTTAAAATCCAGGAGCCAGGCATTTATACTTCCATTGTTGCAGTGATACTTTTGGTCCTGTCATTGATGAGGCCGTATCTATTAACCACGTTTAGAAAACATCTGGATTTACTTTCATGCTTTGCATATTGCTACGTTGTCAAGGGTCTTTGTGATGAGTCGGTCGATTATTTTCTGAAGTCAGACTATCCGTTTTGGTCACACGAAGGCTGTCCGATAGAATTGGTAGAGACGGTCACAGACTGAGCGCCCTGAAACTTCCCGTCTTTTCTTAATGGATATTTGTGAGGTCTTCAAATTCAGGCGTATGAACCAGTTTGATCACCGGCCGTCAGCCACAGGAGACAAACGTCTCAACAACTCTATCGGTCTTGGGCTATTTGATTGGACAGATCTACTACATCAGACCCGCCTTTGTTGGTGAATCCCCGAACTGCTGCGACACTCCTGTCACAACCTCCTGCAAGAAGTATCGAGCATCCCGAATGGATGAACTCCATCCGAAGGGTGTAAGAACCGAACCACCACTGGCCGCCTGCCTCCAATCAACTGCAGACTCCGTGGTTCGCCTTACTGTCCTGTGGGCTGGGTTTCTTCTGCACCAATGGCTCCGAATGGGGCCCCTCAAGCCAGCTCCCATCTTCAGCCTGGGTAGCTGAGAAGCATTCTGCCACCACAATTTACGAACTTAAACTTACAGTATCTGTGAGTGTTGTCATGTCTTCTTGTCACAACCCTTGGATTGAGGTACCGGCAACCGGCTTCACTCCCGTGTTAAATTTGACCACACCAAACCAATTTGTTCCATTTCCCTCTCTTATCAAACTGTAGTACTTGGTGACCTCCCAATCCTGTCTTCGCACACATACCAGAGACTTACCTCATTTGTCACTCGCGACGGAAGTCATAGTCAAACGCCGATGTCTCTTCGCCCTAAAGACACCACGCCCTAATCGCTTTCCGAACACCATTTAGGCTTGCTACTATTACTGTTCGAACACCTATACGACAGCTCTTGCACTTACTTTCGAGATGCTCACCATCAATATCTGTTGTTTTACTGAGACAAGGCTTCAGGATTCTAGCTGAGTTCTACAACCTCAACCTCCGCCGGCCGTTTCACCATTCGGGTACAAAATACACTTGTCTGGAGACCCCGTGGCTCAAGCCACTGGCCAAGTCGGTGTTGGAATTGCCCTAGGGGCATACGCAGAGAAGGTGCTACTTGACGGGATACCCGTCAGCAGCCGTCTTTGCGCTGTCAGACTTGAAAATACGGTTAGGGCATCGAGAGGTACCCGTCACAAACGTTTTCTGTTTATTGTGATGAAACAAATTGCTGCTACCGGGAATTATCGGAAGCTTTCTCATCTCATCCAAGCAGCTAGTAGCAGGAAGTCAGGTGTGTGCGAGGTAATGTGCGGAGCCAACGATGAGCCTATTTATAACCTGCAACTACACTGCATTGATCACATTTCCACACATCACCGGATGCTTCATATGGAGGGCTAACGGTTTTTGTCTTCTTGGACATCGGAAGAGCCTTCGATTCGGTCGACAGAACTGCACCCTGAGACTGTCTATCGAGGAAGGGTATAAAGACAGTCATTGTGAAGCTTGTTTCAGTAGGGCGTCCCCGGCCTCGTCTTGCTTCTGAAGGACAGTGGACGCCTTCCTCTGAGGAAGTTGTCCAATCCGGCGAAGAACAGGAGTCAGTGGTTCCCCAGTTGTGTCTCTGCGTAAATTGTTGTGGTCCTTTCTTTTTGATTCCTTTACATTCCTCCTCTCCTTGACCTTACACATTTTCTTCCTGTACTGTGTCATTTTTACCACCCCATATAGTCATTTCCTGTTAACTACAGTAGATAGTATATATCCCTGCGAAACTGGTGGCTACTGACCGCGTCCGCAGATTTGTGATCGGTGACCATTTTCCACATATTTTAACTGAGGTGATGGTTTTCGAAAATGTTTGGCAGTCTTGAATAATTGATTTCATCATTAACAAAGTTATTTGCACGCAATCACTTCATTGATGGCACCACAACGTGGTGGTTCTCTAAAGATTTCGTTTTCCAGTCTGAGGCACATAACCGTCTGGATTTTTCTCGATCCATGTAACATGTGAACACATCAAGTGGATATTGGTATTGGTGAGATGTGCTGCATCGGATGTACTTACATTTCACTGCGATGTTATATTTATGCGATTAGTCTGAACCTATCGATATGATAAAAGCAAACTTAATTCCTGCTTTTATCGAGCAGTGTGATAACGGGTTTTTCTGTTAAAAATATTGCTGATGAAACTGTCCATGCAGTTCATTTTCTGCAGACGTTGAACAAGTTTGAGTAGTATTTAAGGTGTGTATTATAGCGCTGCATTCAGAAAGAAACGTTTTCCGAGCGAGCGTTGGTGGTTTTTCGGTATAGGTGCTTCTTTTTAAGGGTGAGGAGCATATTCTATTCCCATACAGTCTGATCTATGTTAACGCGACAGACTGGGTAGAACCGTTTTACTTTGTCGGAACTATCACAGTAGACACGCACTAATTGATACAGGTGTCTCATGGCTGTTCGTGGTACCTTACAGTATTAAAGATCTTGAAAGAGGTACACTAATGGATAACCCTCGCCTACAGATTTCTAGACGCTTACAAAACCACGACGTAGTGATGAAGGAACATGGGAGCAAACAATAATACTAATAGTTGCGAGCTATCTGTGCTAATTTGCTTTACCCAAACAAAATGCTAGTCGGTTTTACACTGTTCAGCAGTTGCTGCGTGGCGCTATAACTATATGCAGGCTGAGATACTGTCAGACTACTGGGATCTAGATAAGAACAGACTACTGATGATTCTGACTCAGAAACACTCGGCTAGCAAAACAACACTATAATCACTGGTGTATTTAATCACGTATGCAGATCACGTATGTAGATATGGAAGTAAAAGATTGTATTTTAGAGATCTCTGTTCAGTTTGTTCATCGTCTCAAGAATTTCCAAAAAACAGGTTGAGCTTTGTTTGCTGTTTTCTATTTTCCGACCTACTTTACATTTGTTTCACTTGAGTCAAAAGTTTTAGGTGCTCAGATTCCAAAACGGAATCTCTGATGTCCTCTCAAATTTGCAAGAGACCATGTTTGAAGAAAATCACTCACACGTTTCAACGAACATTTTCTGAGCGTTGGTTTGGCATAGTTATCAGGATAGGATTACTGCCAAATGGCCCTTGATCCTGAACATGGGACGATGTGTGAAAACTGCCGACGAACGGACTTAATTGTTTTAGTGTTTTCTTTTGAGGCTAACGCGTAAGCAGGTTCGGTCCAACAAGACCGTTATGTTTTCTTTCCTGGAGGGACTTGGTCCATTTCAAGCTTTCGAACATTTTTCCTCTGTGGTTTTAGAGAGCTTGTTTCTTCAATGCAGGCACGTAATACGAGGAATGCATTGTTTCGCAAAACGTCTCTTGGACAGGAACTTTTTTTACGAGACCTGTTGTTAGGTGAGAACACTTTTTTTCTGGGGAATGAGGTCCTGTTTCGAATCTCAAGATAGCTCGTTGCTGGTGATGTTATGTAATAATCCTACTTTGATAAGCATCTTGGGTTTCTAGAATGTTGAATTTTCTAGGTTCGTTTCCGCTTTCATATTGCATTGCATCAGACGGCTTATGATACTGAAATGGAAGACCCCTATTGCTTCTATTGGTTCAGAAAAGTTTCGGTTGTCCTTCGCCTTGTTTTCCTCTAGTATTGCGGTGGTTCTGTTGTGGTAATCAGTCTGCTTTCCGACTCTGTGCTTCGGATGTCGGTCCCGCCCGTTGAGGAACGGGTCGCGTTGCCCGAGGACCAACCTGACCTTCGATCTATCGCACTGCCAGGTCCCGACAGTTGGATTGATATTCGTATTCCACGACGTTCTGTCTACGTGATGCGTGGTGGTACACGTTATCTGCTTGCTCATGCTATCTTATCCAATGCCCAGGTGGCGAGGCTCTATGAGGAACATCCCATCTCTCTGTACGACGTGCAGCGAACACGCCGTATCAGTGTAATATGCCGGAGTAAGATTCGAGCCAAAATGATCCCCTATGGAGAGGCCCAGTCAGAAGAATCTGCTCCATTTGAACCGAAACCCCTGGAATAACAGTCGCCTGCCCGCACCACCTATTTTCTTATGTACATATTCCATTATTGCCACAATATACCTTATCTTTTTTACATCACTTTTTCTCTGTTTAACTAACAGCAGTACGTACGCATGTCTAACAACCTTGGTTTATGTTTAGTTCATTCATCCATTCATACCTACCGGCTGCGAGTCCGGCCAAGAGGTATTATGGCTTGAGCCGTTCGTTGCCGCGTGGCGTGAAATATCCCAAGGGGAAAACTAACCGAAAAAAGATGACAAGATCAAGTAGAACTAAAAGTGTTACAAAGCCAGGCATGCCGCTGTCTGCGGTACGTTACTATCTCGGATACCGTTTCTTTTTAACAGTTTAATGTTCACAAGGCCCCAAACCGTGTGATCGAAATATACGCACTTCACTCAATGGATTAATCACTTGTCTCATATTTTGTGTTTGACCTCTGTGGATTTATCAAACTGTTGGTAGCCTCATCAAATAATACCGAGTGTGATGAACCCTCAGCTTAAGTGAAATATGTGTAGCTCAACCAAAGTGGACTGCACAACTTGATTAATTGGTCAGTTAATGGCATATACCGAACGTTCCGAAATACGCTCTGACGAACGGTCGTGTTGCTCACATGGTTGTTCCACTTGATGTGGGCTAATTGACAGGTACATCAATGGTTAAATCGTCAATGGTGAATAGCGGGCCAAATCTAAGGTCATCATCTGGTAGTCCAAGCGCTACCTTCGTTTACGGCAATGGTTACTATTTCCATTCCGTTCGGACAGGGTGTTTACTGGCGACCTTTTGAACCCTGTACAAACCAGTGGTCGATAGGTGTGGTACTCAAAATGTGGGTACTGTGCTATGCGTGTCCTCTTGTTTCACACTGAGCGTGTGACATATCCGTCGGTGTTTGCGTTCAATCTCACGTATGAAGTACTGTCGGCAGATGGGCGACCAGGAGGTTCGAAATTAGATTTGTGGCCGTGAGGGTCGGTCAAATTGACTCTTCCAAACCCCGACTTTACGCAGATTTGGTGGGGATATTGAAGACACTGGCCCACTATATATCATACCGAACCCCCAACTCCGTGGCGAAATGCACAAGGTGGTCAATCGTTGATTTAGCAGATGGACCTGAAAACAACTGCTAGTAAGCTAGGAACTTTGGGTCTTGTTTATCTCTTAGATCGGTATTTTCCTGGCTCGTCCGTTCTCTGGCTGGAAACATTCAGAGGTGTGGCGGCTACTCGGGTTTAGTGACATTTATGTTACTATTACTAGACCGGATAGTCTATGAAATAATGAAAGCTAATGGAGATGCAATGAAAACCAGGAGGAGGCAGATGTCACCTCACATCTACTTCAAACATGGTCGTTTGTTTGCAAGACATCGACATCTTAACTTTGCATAGTTGGTTGAGTTAATTTAATACGTTCTTTCACCTTCGAATTAAGATTCGTTTCTCTCCTCGTAGTCGTGTTACAGTTAAGAATCCTTATCTACTATAGTGTACTCATTGAGAGGAAGAACGAGAGTTCGCCAGTAATTGTTGATTGAAAACATGTAACCATTACAATAGTAAAAAAGGTTGTGAAACAATAGGAGGGTACGATTCAGTCAATTGGCTTGTCTTCAACTGGGACCTCTTCTTTTGAGACTGCGCAGATCATTGTTTCTGCAACGAAATGATGTAAAAGCAGCAGTCAGCTGCGATTTAAGGACATACGATGTGCATTCCTCTCGTTTCGGTTCCACCTCATAACGCCGATGGGTTGTTGTCGATGGTAATATCCCTCTTACCAATCTTTTAACCAGTTATGTTAGGCTAAGACAAAATGTCTTCCTGCTTGATCAAGCGTTACTAAAGGCCTGAATGTTGTCCCATGTTCCGTTCAATCTGGTTCGTCTCACACAATGTTTAAACGGTTTTAAGCCATCCAACAGTAAAAAGACTGATCCACTTAATTGTAGACGTCAGCCCCGGGCGCATCTATGGTCTGTCGACGGACGAATGGTTCTCCACTTGATGGTTTATTGTGAAGTCAGCGAGGCCTGCCCGACGATGCAGACAGTGAGCTTCAATGTAACCAAAACGTAGTGGATCCACTTTTGGCTACCGGGTTTCCAGTGAAACGTCACATCGGCTCCTTGACGATAGTACGTCTTGGTGCCTAGTACCCTGCTTTCAAACATCCTAACTGGAATATATGAACTCCCAGACCGCGTGCGTTTTGTATAGCGTGCTGTCCGTATGGCATACCATATTTGTTCTCCACCAACCGTACGTCAATCTTGAGGAGGCGTGGGATTTACCAGTGATAATCGGCACCAGCGGGTACGAAAGCTACATCCATCATCTCATTTATAAGGCGTTCAAACCAATTTAGTCACCGAACTCCGGCAAAAGGAAGTCCACCTTATGACACTCTTGTTGGTCTTGGGATCTCTCTGTGGGCAGTTGACTCTCTAACGGTCTCCTGTCATCACTGCATGTAGTGTGCGTAAGTCTCCCAGATGAGTGGACCGCATTCGAAAGACGTAAAAACCAGACTACTGGTCACCAGCTCTCAATGGACTGAGAGTCTTGCGTTTCTTCCCATGCCTTGTCCTTCAGGTTTTTGAACCAGAACCTCCGGAAAACCGGTGTGCTACGACACAGCAATTATGAATTCTTCTTCACGCCGGTATTTCGACTCTTCCTAGGGTACCAACAGCCACCTCGTCTCTCACACTGTTGCACCAAAACGGTCTTGTTTTCACCCACTTGCTTGGCAATCCCAACTTTGGTTTTGGGCACACCAGTGACTTATATCGTTTGCCGTTCTCGACGAAAGTCAGGACCGGATTGATAGTACGTCAAATTCCAGTAATATTTTGTCCGAATGGCAGGCCTCTATCTGCCCACTCCTTGGACACCATTTAAGATTGCCACCTTTAATGTTGGGGCACTTATGCAATCAGGCCAAACGGAAGCTCTTGCACTTGCATGGGGAGTCCTCGCCATTGATACCTGCTGTGCTGCTAAAACGCGGCTTCGGAATTCTTTCTGAGTTTTACACCTTCAATGTGCGTCCACCATTTCCCGACCTATACTGCTACCTTGGCGAGGTGGTCGGGCTTGTGTACTGTTTTGATTCGGCGGACTATGCTGACTAGGACTCCGGTCCTTCCAGGTGCAACCTTATCAGACAGGCCAAGGAGGAGCAGTCAGACAAAAAGCAGTTACACTCATAGGATTGTATGTCGCACTACTGACCGCGTAGGAGTGTTTAGGTAGTGAGGCACTATTCTATGGGTATACAGCAGAACTATTTTTATAGTTGCGGCACTGCTGTCCTCCGTATCAGGAAGAAGGGGGTTAGAAAAGGTACCCTTAAACAAAGTGCACTCCGATCGCCCAACGGTTGACCGTAACCGCCGGCGTATTATCCAATACGGTCGAAAAACATCAATTATCTCTCGAAAGCCCGATTTAGCTTCGAGTACATCTGGTGCGCGCAGCAATGTTCAGAATCAGGCATTATCGACTTATTCACTGCGCCCTCGGGCTAGGCGAGCCCCTCACTGCCAAGTGAGTCAGAATCTTGAGTCATTGACTCCGGGTAGAGTCCCCCAACAAAATCCTATATCTTGTTGTCTCGCATGTCAGAGTTTCGGAGTGGGGTCCCTCAAGTCAACCGCCTTCCGCAGCATAATCGTTCTCTCGACAGTGACATTACTAAGCGACCACGACTTTCTCCTACTGTTTCACCCCCTATTTCTTCTGCTTTCCGTGTGCTTTCGGGCGATAATTGTTTTCTGAGGCCAAGACATTTGGTAAACATTGGCGCACTCTCCGACAAACCGGTCAGCAAGCTACTCCGGCAAGTACTCTCTCAACTCTGGAGCTTGATGTGTGCTGTGTGTCGGAGACCCGAGTCTACGATTTTAGCACAGTTATCCAGTTGAGCTCACCTCTAGACAACTGTCGATCCAAGCTCTTCTGTCTCAGGGTTTCTGGTGACGCCGAAGCTGAATCTCGCGGTCAAGCTGGAGTGGGAATCGCACTGAGTTCCCGTGCAGAGCAATGTTTGCTCGATTGGATCCCAGTGAACAGTCGCTTGTGCGCTGTCAG
>QNGE01005405.1:17163-44368 GCA_008508345.1 Paragonimus westermani
TCAGTTGCTCGTAACGTTCTCTGGAGCTGTCTCCTTCGCAAGGGAGTACCAGAGAAATACGTGAATCTATTGAGGTCACTGTACGCTCACTCTGCAAGCACAATGAGAGTATATGGACAACTGTCTCGAGCGTTCATCACTTCTAGTGGTGTTCGTCAGGGGTGTCCGATTTCCCCCTTTCTGTTCGATTTTGTCATGGACGACATTCTGGAGGGTGCCCTTCGTGAATCCAGTGGGCTTGGTGGTGTGCTTCTTCGTGACACTAGACAGCGACCTGGAGTATGCGGACGACACTGTCTTACTTAGCCCCTCTGCCGAAGACATGCAGACCATGCTGAACAAGGTGAGAGACCGGGCTGGTTTGTATGGAATGCGATTCGCACCTTCAAACTGCAGTGTTGCTTCAAGACTGGGACATTTCCGGCCCTACTTTCTTTATTGCAGGTAATCCGCTTGAGACTGTAAACAGTTTCACATACATGGGTAGCACTATCTCGTCAGCCTGTAATATTGCTGATGGGATATCAGCGAGGATAGCAGATGCACGAGTGGCCTTTTCCGAACTGCGTCATCTGTGGCGTCGAAAAGACGTTCGGTTGTCGCTGAAAGGAAGGGTCTATAATGCTTGTGTGCGTTCCATTTTGTTGTTTGGTTCCGAAACGTGGCCTGTTCACAAGGGAGATATCAACAGGCTTGCTGTGTTTTTGATTATCGTTGTCTCCGCCAATTGGCCCACATTAAGTGGACTGATCGTGTGAGCAATGTGGCAGTTCATCGGCGCGTATTCCGGAACGTTCGGGATGCGCGATCAATTGGTCAAGTAGTTACGTTGCACAGCTTGCGATGGTTGGGTCACGTGCTCCGTATGCCAACCGAGCGTTTACCGTACCGGACATTATACAATGAGGCCACCAACAGTTGGGTAAAACCGCATGGTGGTCAAGCAACAACGTGGTCAGGAAATATGAAGACCTTGACTGCTCCATTGAGCAAAGTGGGCAAGCTTCGCCTGCCTGGCTGGGGTCCTCATGATCACTCAAACTGCTGGTTAGATACGCTATCCGAGATGGCGATGTGTCGCAGTCAATGGCGTCCCTGTATCCATACTATTTATAGTTCTTCCACTTAGTCTTCTTTAATATTTATTGACCTTCTCAGTAACGTTTCCTTCTGGAATATTCCGTCACTGTTGAGGTGGGTGGCGGCCCGAGCCACAGTACCTTTGGTCAGGTTCATGGCTGTTATGATGAGGACGTTGATCTGTCTATGAATCCCATCTCTTACTACCTAGCCTCAGGCCTTGCTCATCCCTTGTTTGGACGTACGATGCGAATTAATATAGGTGCTTTCAAAGTTCGCAGTCAAACAGATAAGTCGGCATGTCACTATCATACAAACGTTAGGCTCGTTGGATGTCGATGTCTGCTCAATTTTGAGGACTAGAATCCAGGACAATAGTCAACACGCGAAACTAACAGCACTCGCACTGTATACCTGATGTTGGTTACACATCTCGGGTGATTCAACGGTCGCTGCTATCTGTCAGGCCGGAGTATGTATAGTTCTCAGCACAGCAGCTGCAGTCGCATTGGTAGACAATTTTTGTAGACAGCAGACTTCGTGCCCTCCGCTCGGCGGGTTCTGTTGAGGCCAGCTCTTGGCGCGAAACTGTCAGAAATCTCCTCATTGTGTCTGCTTACGCTGTAACTAACTAGTGACACCGGCGTCTAGGACGACTTTTACTCGGGTCTGGCAGTTCTACTTCGGTCGACACGTGGCTCTGATGTAGTCGTTTTGACCAGAGATATGAATACCCAAGTCGGCCGTTTTGGTGAGGCCGAATCTGGTTTAGGTGACAAGTTTGGAATAGCATCACCTCGGTCAGATAATGGGGTGGGGTGGGGTGGGAGTAACTATTACAGCTGTGCGCTAAACGTATGCTACTTTTAGTCAGCACTAGTTTTAGGTATCACGCGCGTCATTGCTATGCTTGGCGCCCGCCTTCTCCGAATCAGACGTGGTTTCAGATCGACCACATAGCCGTTAGTTATGATTGGCTGGGTTCCAATCAGGACTGTCGTTCTTCCTGGAGCACGCACTTGGATTCAGGTCGTGCTTTGGTACGTTGTCGGTCCGTTCTTTCTCATGCTGGGCAACAACCCCACTGACAGCAACTTCTAGCTGTTGAGAAACTGGTTTTACCATCGCCAACCATAAGTACCAAACCAACTTAGAAAGCTGCCGTAGTAATTACTTTGACGATCCTAATAGGTGCTGGATCGGGATCTCACAGGCCATTCGGGAAGCAGATACTGTAGCATGTATCATGGGAATACATGGGGTGAGCAGACATTGGATCTTGGGGGAATTCCCGGCGTTAGATGCCAGATGGAACGTTTCTCCTGGCGGTTCGTATAACAAGTCTAGAAGGGATGTCCGTAGGAGACTGAAATATAGCCTATGGGCTGATTGTGGGGCTTGGTTGATGGGGAAATTAAGGGAATGGAGACTGCCATTGCTTCAAGGAACACTGGTAGACTGTTCAACCTTATCCATGCCACTGGCCCCAGGTGGATCATTTGTCAGTGAAGCTATCAGCGAGACAGATGGCACTCATCTATAATAAGTCCAGAAGGTCAAACCAATGGGCAGAACACTTTGGGGGTCCATTTAGCCGACCTCCTGCTTCTACTGTGTTGCCGCCACAAACGTGTAATGTAACACCCTGGTCGGTAGATTTGGAACCACCCACTAAGACTGCGGTCCGTAATTGCATTTCGGCTCTCAAGCGTAATTAGGGCTGCTGGTCCAAATGATCTCGTGCCGGCACTTTTCAAAGAAGACGGGGAGGCGTGAGTAGAGGCTTTGTCTAAGTTGTTTCAACTTGTGTGGACAATGGAGATCACCCCTCCGTGGTGGGGTCACTAGATAGTAGTTCCCATGTTGAAGAAGGAAGTTCGGGGCTATTGCGAAAACCATAGAGGAATTAGTTTGATCTTAGCTATCAATGGGGTTCTGGCATCCAATCTACTTACCCGACTCACAGGTCGGCAGGCAAGCATTAGGGAAGAACAGGCAGGGTTTCGCCCTGGACGGCGATGTATAGATCACATTTTTACTCTTCGTCAAATTCTGGAGCAGCGTCATGTGTACCGCTGGCCAACAATTGTTGTATTTCTCGACTATAAAGGTGCGTTCGATTCGGTGGATCGTTCTACACTTCTAGAGTGGCTTGAGCGCAGGGATGTACCGACCAAGTGTATGAACATAGTATCGGCGCTCAGGTTAGGGTTTACGGCGAACTGTATGACAGTTTGAGCACCAGCATTGGTGTACTTCAAGACTCTCCCCTTTCACCATTTCCGTTCAACTTCGTCATAGACGAAATGGTGGAGGACTCTCTGTGGTACTCGCAAAACTCCGGCGTGGACCTCCTACGTGGTGGAGGACTGACCGGTCTTGATTATGCTGGCAAAGTTTTGCTGTTTAACAGCATTCTGCTAAGTACTTCACAATGTGCTTTTTGGTCTCAAAATGCACACTGCTTCTGTAAGACTTCTGTGATCACATGGATTTAATCTTTTGTAGTGAAGTATTAGATGTTGACCGGTTTGTGTACCTGGGGATCTGCGTCAACGGCGGTGAAAGTGTTGGGAATGAGACAGAAGCACGTATTTGTACAGCTAAGGCAATGTTCGATAATCTGGAGCACCCATGGCGACAGTGAGGTATCTGTCTGAAGCTTAAGCGTCACGTATATAGGACAATAGTGAGGGCTGTATTACTTTTCGGTGGTGAAACTTCGATGCTGAAGGTAGAAGACGTGGACCGTCTTTAGGTATTTGACCACTGATGTCTGCGTCCAGTCGTTTGTATCAGGTGGCACCAGCGAGTAAGTAACGAAGAGGTTGGGAAGCGGGTGTTTTGCACTGATTGTCAAACGAGTTCTTTTGTTCATTCCCCCATTCGCATAGATTTAGATGGTTAGGTCATATACTAAGGATGTCAGCTAGTCGTCTGTTATACTGATCACTCTTTGCTGACGCGAGGGCCGATTGGCACAAGGCGTGAGGTGGACGGATGATGACTTGGCGTGGAGAAATGAAACCATTCACCAAGGTGTTGGCCACTGTAGGTCGGATTCGCTTCCCAGGCTGGGGATCTTGTGACTCCCAGGGTCGGTGGCTGGAGACTTTAAGTAAGATGGCGGCTAATACAACTCAATGGCGTGAATGTTGTTGTTTGGCTGAGTTGTCTGTGAAGTGAGTACATTTAATGCTGCGTGGCAGTGATGACGTCTTACTCTCACTTACAGCTCGGTTGTTTGTTTGCACCTTGATGTTGAATGTTTGAATATAGGCGTAGCTATCTGTAGTAGTCATGTCCTTTCTCCTTGCCTTCTTTCCTTCTGTCGTCGTATACAAGGTTTATTTTTTTCTTCATGGTTGTGTGGCAGTTAAGCATTAGTGTGAACCACTGATATATTGCGATCTATGGTAAAGATGCTCAACCCCCACATTTCCACTTCACACACACTCTCCCTGGTGAACCGGAATTCCAGTCCACAGAGCAACGACGGTTTCCATTTAAACGTCATGTGCAATTCTGCCGGGTTTTGTACGTTAAACTGACGCTTTCTGTCCTGGTTTTTACTTGCGATTTCTCGCTCGATTTTTTTGACTGGTGGCTCGTCTTTCGCCCCTGTCCGCAGTTCATCCACTATGGGCTTTGACCCTGTTTCACCACCGCACCAAGATATTCCACCGCGCCTACGATTTGGTCATCTGTTACAATATGATGGCGAACACTATGTGCATACATTTCCAACTTTGATTCTCATCCTGTGTGCTGTTGGTCGGACTATCGTTCTTTATCATCGTCATCATCATTGTCATAGACAGAAATACGTCAGTGGTTCTCGCTTATGGTTAACTGTCATACTACCACGAATAAGAAGCAAACATTGTACAGAGAAGGGAAGGGACCTGACTACGGGATAGAACTACGTCCAAAGTCAAACATTGCTCCTTAAGATACCCACATCTTGTAAACAAGCAACCGAGCGATAAGCGAAAGTAAGGCGTTGGTGGCAAGAAAACTTCATTACGGCCTTCACTGTCGCGTATTATTAAGTGTACTCACTTTACAGACAATTCGATCACACAACAACGTTCACCTCACTGAGCCTAACTAGCCGCCATCTCACCTAAAGTCTCTAACCACCGACCCCGTGATTCACGAGGGCCTTGACCAAGAAGAAAGATCCAACCTACAGTAGCTAGCCCCTTGGTGAGTGATTTCATTTCTCTACCCCAAGTCATCATCCGTCCATCTCGCAACTTACACCATCCAGACGTTGTGTTGGCAAATGAGTGCTCGGTATGGCAGACGACTAGCTGGCATCCTCAGCACATGGCCCAAACATCTAAGTCTGTACAAGTGTGAGGATTAAACAAAAGAATTCGTCTGGGCGTCACTTCGTTGCCTACTCGTTAGTGCCATCCGATGCGGACAATCGAGTGCAGAGGTCGGTGGTCAAATACCTGAAGATTCACGTATTCTATCCTGAGCGATCAAGTTCCGTTGTCGTAAAGTAATACAACCCTCATCGTCGCTCTACATACGCAATCCTCAAGTCTCAGAGAGATACCTCTCTGTTGCCGGAGGTGTCCTAGATTGGCGAATACCACTTTTTTATTTCCGACCGTGCACCTCCGCCGCCGACACAACTTCCAGAATAAAAAAACTGGTCAACAACCTCCATAACTTCATTGTCCAGCATTAAATCTACGTAATCACAGCAGTCTTGCAGAAGCATTTCGCATTTTGAGGTCCAAAGCGCATCCCGAAGTACTTACCAAAACGTGAAACAGCGTATAGCATTGTCTGTCCTGTTTGGAAATTGTCAAACAGTAACGCCTTGTCGACAGCACAATCAAGACTAGTCGGTTTTCCACCAGGTAGGTGGTCCATATCGGCATCTTGTGAGTGCCGCAGGTAGTCCTCTGTTATCTCGTCTGACAAGAGTGAACAAAAATGATGATTTACGCCGGTCCCGGTGCCGAAACCATCAGACAGCTCGCCGTAAATCCTAACTTGAGCTGAAGTCTGGGAATAAAGTGCTGACAGTATGTTCACATACCTGGTCGGCACACCTAAAACCAACCGTAACAGAACTGTCTAGAAAATAACCGCATCGTTATCGTTACTGACAACTGTAAGTCAGTGACTACTGGCGCAGCTGTTTAAATGTTGTAGAAGACTGTAGGACGGACCGCTAATTGGAAATCAGAAAAATCAGGTTCCCTAATAACCAGTTAGCAAATACGACCAAAATAAGGAGATAGACTTACTCGAACACTATCCACGTGTGGTTTGATTTCTCCATTTTCTGCCAAATCCAGTATATGGATATGTGGTAACACCACTTGATCGACAGAAGCGCTTGAGGCAGGCGCAGGAAGTTCGGTTTGGGCGGTAAATTCCTTCAAACGTTCAATGACCGGACGATTAATGGTTCTCCAATTTTTCTTTTCGGTCTCACGGTAGTGAGTAATAGCCTTGTGGAGATGAGGATGGGGGGTATGCAATGCATTCAGTCGACAAATATACTAGGTTCTACACTTTTACATACAAGGATCAAAGGATTCTGCATATTTGACAGTAAAACACTAGAGTTCAAAACAACTGCTGGTTATTTTAAACTCAAGTGAACAAAGGTAACCGCTTCTTGGCAGCCCAATGTTAATATCGACTACCAAAAAAAACCAAGCTCTGACAGCATCTAGACTGAAAACACGGTAAAAGCAACCGTTCCCCCATAAACAACAGTTCATGGACGTATACGCTCGACTTTGAAACGTATCGAAGAATACTGTGGCCTGGGTTACGATTGACTCTAACTGCACTACAAGAAATGCCAGATTAATTCACTGGGTGTAGGATGAAAAATACGTCTAAACCACATATCTCCGACGGTGACCGAGTTAAGGGAAAGCGAACAATAACGGTAAGAACTAACACGACGCTTCAATTATAGTGTAACATCTCATTTTCGGTCCGGTTCGATGAGTCTTCGTTGAGAGCGTTGTGATCGAAACTACGTCCATAAAGGCAAATACAACAGACGGGATATGCTGTGGTCAGGTTCACAGGAATTGTGTCTGAAGTGACTGAGCGAACCAGATGGAGATAGAAGGAGAGTGCGACTGGTGTTACACATGTGGAGCGTTTGCATCAGATGTACTCGAGCTATTCAAACCACACAGTACGCAAGGCTCTGCTGTCGTTAGGGTCAACGCATACATGTCAAGTGCGAATGGTGGAGGATTCTGCATAGAAACGTTTCGTAGAATTAACCAAACTCGAGCAGTGATATCAGTCTTTTCCCCCTCCACTTGATGGGTATCTGGTTCGATCGATTGCTTCGGACACAACGCATGTGCACCCAGTCACAGCAAACATCGGTCTCTTAGTAGAGTTTCGATTACGACGCTGAAAGTGCTCGAAATGATGTATTTCTTTCCTAGAGTCAACAAGCATGCATGTACAAGTATGTTACTGACCACGACAAACTGCCTTGTTCGAGGGTGTTTATAACCGGCGGCGTGGGTGTCTGCGCTGCCCCCCCCCACCTATGCGCACGTTCATGACCACATCTTCACCTGTTCACCAGCCTTCTTCGTATGTCATCCATCTTACGCAGGCCAAGCGCTCGTATTATATCGAGTAGTTGGTGGTTGCTGGTAGAATTTCTCACTGTCAGCTGGCAATATGGGATATTAGATTTGGCAAATTTGCATCCCGCTGTTGCTAGAGTTTGGTTTCCTCTTCACCCGACCTAAGTCAGGGTAATTGTTGCTCCCAGGTTTATAAATTTTTTATTGCCACACGATAATTTAAATTGGATGCTGTCTTGCTGCCAAACATAGTATTCGGCATCTGGCCTCTAGCCCTAAACGATACATTTAATGATGAGTCTGATTCTTGCCTATCTTGCTGTGATCCACTGGCCTGTATCTTTTCTGGGTCTACCACGCTCTTATGTTTTGCACCAACTCAGCTTTGTGTGGGTACTTGTCTCTGCTTGATTCGTTTTTTCTACTTTTATTCCGTTTTATCATTCATATGCGCGGTCAACGAAAATAACCATTTTTTTCATTTCGCAATGTTGGTCTTTCTCCCTGTCTGTTGTGTTCTGTTTGTTCCATCGATTTCTATTCTTCTCACTGTTGGCCCAACTTCCCTGGTCTATTATATCTCACCTGATGGCTTGTCGGTTTTCGAAATTGTTTACTTTGAAAATTTTTGATAACCGTAGTTGTGATGGGTCATCTAACTGTTGTCTTATGTTTGCGTGGCAGTTGGTGGATTGTGCAACCCAACCAGTGTGAAGCGTTTGTATCTCGTCTGCTTTGTAGCGCTTGCAGTTTCACAATGGAAAACGGTGTCAGTCGTGGTAGTAACACCCTGCGCAGTTTGGTGAGGCCCGTTTCCCCTCTATCTCGGTTGAGTCAAGCGGCTGTTCTGGACAGTGAGACTCAGAGCCTTCACCGTGTTACTGCCAATGTGCACGAGCGAAGCCGCAGCCGTAATCGAAGTCGTTCACCCCTTTTGGCTTCTGCTGTTCATCTGGCCAGTCGTCCACCCCCTGCTGCCCAACCCGACGCGGTGGAACGTGACGATGAGATGATGAGACGCGTTCTACGTCGTTCTGGACAGGAAATAACAGAACCAGACTTCGTGCAGCCAGAAAAAAGTTTGGGTTCGCGAAATATTGGACCACTGCATCCGAAATTAAAGTCTATCGATCGCTCAGAAACGTGTCCAATTCTGGTACGCTTATCTTATTCCACTAATGGGCGTCATCATTCGTTATCCGAATACGATAGGGGTAAATTCCCTATAAACGAACTGCAGATAAACACGTGGTACGTTTTATTTTTCTCCTGTTGTGTCCAACTCTTTTCGTCATTGCCGTTTGTGTATCAGCCATGCTCTACTGTGACAATCGACATTCGTTTTTTCTGCCAAACCGTGTAGGATTGATTGCAGTCTCAAAGAGCTAGCTGACGAAATCCGTTATGCTTGTCCTTTGGCCAGAAGACGCGGATCTCGGTTGCATTTTGCGGTGATTTATCCTGATCAGCGTGGCACTTATCGTCGTCGGGAGTTGGGCGTTGTGATCTCTGGATTTATCCATCCTCAACGAATGGATTCACAAGACCCGGAAGATACCGTCCAACGTTCATTTAATCTTACTGATGATTCATCCGTTACTTTGCTATCCAAACGTTTCCACGTGAGCCAAACGATGTCTTGAATTATCATTGAATATCTGACTGGACTGAGAGAGATGCGCTCTTAGTCGCTGTAGCTTAAGTTGCGTAGATGACACTTCTCGTCTGACTAGACCCACCTTCCCATTCATTTATTCCTCTCCGCAATCGGCTGAGCGTCTGCTGCCTGTTTTCACTAATTGTAGCTTGTTAGTAACATTTCCTCATTGAGCTATGATCTGTATCTGCAATGGACACTTGGAGATTTGAGAAAATGTAGTGGTCTGCATGGTGGAAACGCTCATTTTGAGGATCACAATCCCCACTACTCAAGACGTGCGAGTAGTATGAGGTAATCGCACATGTTTGATCGTGTTTGCCGAAGTGGATAGGCTGTTCCGTGTTTGACGACGCTACCGGGGCGTAGGACAATACTTGGTTTTAACAGCAATGCAACTTGAACAACATAGCCCTCGCGTATGTGAAGGACTAAGTTTCAAAAATGAACACGAAATAATATTTACTAATGAATGTGCTCGATTGCGGACCGATTGTGACTACTCGTAGATGGTGCGAAGTGTTCACGAACCCTACTGCTTTCTCGTGCAGCAACCTGCCACAAACGGGAGTGTCTGAGTTTGCACCGATTGAAGCCAGTCACACAATTTTCCATTCACTCGTGAGCAGGAACCTAAATATGACTCTATCACCTTTACTAACGTCTACATCTCGGAAACAGCACCATTTTGAGGAGGTACCACTATGCTTAGTGTCTTTGAAACATGCAGAGTACAGTGGTGAATTTATTGTGATTTCTAGCCCACTTCCTGGGATCATTTTTAAGGTTATGTTCATTGTGGACCTCCCCCTTCTGAATTATGTTGCCCCACTCATTTGGACTTAGTCCATATACGCCTCACAAGACCAGTTCGTTATTTGGGAGGTTGGTTTCTCTTATGTGCACCAGACAGGATGAAAGGAGTTTTTCCGAGAGAACTTAATTGTAGAATCCGTTCGAGTCTATTCATCAGTTTCTTTTGATTTCGCAACAGAGCAGCCATATTCTGAAGTTTGAGATTTGTACACATTTTTTTCCAGCTGGTAAAAAGTAGTAGTGGTAAAAAGTAGGTAATCACGAGTTGACATGAAGGACACAAACATCAGCAGAATGAATAAGATAATTCTGTGTTGGCGATGTCACGATCAATACCAACAGGGCTAATTACTTTGACTAGGGACACACATGAGTCAATAGACGCAGTCACAATACTGACGCTGAAACAGGTGGATGGGAAACTCACCGTTAGTTTGCATAAGAAAACAAAAATATTCATTCTTCGTAGAAGTCATACTCACTTTGATGATGTTAAAAACCACACATTTCCACTGTTGCTAATCTATCGGTGGTCATTGTGAATGTTTTCATATACGTCATATTGGAGGCGTTCATATGTGTGAAACTGAGTTCCCTTTCAACCGCTCCACCAGAACAAAAAGCATGTTGCAGTATGTTAACATTTCGTTTACTCTGGTCAGTCGCGGAATCGAAACATGTCAATGATATACATCATACTGATAAGGACAAACAAGGACTAGGTACGTCTACGAACACACCAAGTACTGTCATCAAAATCATGGTAACCCGATAGGTTGTCTAAATTGTTTTTGTACACGCAACGTCAGCTGATAAGTTGGTGGTTTGAACTAAACGCAACTGCGCAGCCGCATACGTTCAACCCAGACTAGAATTTACTTTGTGTTTTGTGTCGTTGGCTGGATGGTCACCTTTGAAAAACATCCTTCTTTTGATCCGTAGGTTTAGATTCAATGCTCTAATTCACCGTATTGTGTGCCACGATGAATTTATCGGGTATCCACTTGCTAGTAAGTTGTATCTCAGAAACTCCTGTTCTGTCTGCAGTTTATCAGGGGAAAAATACTCCTGGCTCTATGAAATGGTGTCTTAACCAAACCCCGTTTGTATGCAATAGAAGCAAAGCTGGAAAACTGGACATATTGACCACTCCATATTGCCTTGTGTTGAACTGAGTGCTGTAACGTGCCATCCACATGTCTAGTAATTGTTGTTTGATTGTCGTTAGATTCAACTTTGTGAGATAATGATAAGTTGAACTGAGTATTATTAAGGGGGATGGAAGACAAATCAAAATGAGTAACGTCAGTACAAATTGAAGTATCCTCAGCGTATCGTGTGTACAACAGCAATTTGGCTATATAATCCAGTACTTACCACTCGATCATCCTTAAGAAGATATCCGCTAGTGTTGGGCTTAAGGGATTACTTATAGCAACTCAGTCTATGCTAGTTAGACCCTCCGAATCGAAACAAATTTTTTCTGTGCATATTAGAATAAGACCTTTGAGGTATTCAAGTGGAACATCTATGTCACAGTTCTGACTAGATAAAAACCTATATAAAAAATCAACCCTCACGAAGGGAAACATTCGTAAAGAGAGAATCACCATCCACGGGATACATAACTTGAATGCTCACTGAAGTGTTTTCTAAGGTTTCTGCTACTTCGAAAGAGTCATCCAAGTGTAGGGGTGCAGTGTAGGGATAAAACTTTGCAAGCGAAATCCAAGATGTCCACTAGTCAGCAAGTAACTTTATGGTACACTGAATTGTTCATGCACAAGATCGGGCATGGGGTGCACCATCATTGTGCATTTTCGGAACACCTCTCAGTCGGGGTGTTTACGTGTCAGTTGGTTTCAACTACCTATACTGAGTTTCTGACGTGTCTGTGTAACAACAGTGTCTGAAGTTGCATTGCAACGTGTATTTCCAGCAATATGTTATTCTCCACTGTCTGGTCCACTTCGAACTTCCGCCGGTCTTCCAACATGATGTTCATTTTCCCTGTGTACTCCTCTTTGGTCATAACAGCAACACCGGAACTTTATACAGTTTGCGGAATACCAAGTGCTGCATTTCCCCTAGTCATCTCATTGCCCGATAGTGTTCCTGCTTCAAACACTACTGTTAGCGAACAAGCGCTGACAACTTGTTAGAACTGTCCACCATTTTCCCATGGAACCAGCCTCTCTCTTCAAAATATGAGGGGACACTTCTTTCAGCTGATCATAAATATATTCGGATTGAACTTGTGTGTTCGATTTATTTACATTCTTAGACAGTATTTTGAACTTCAGTTCAAGTGAAAGGATCACCTGTTTCGTCTGTGCGGACCGAGTAGGTGGAAGATTGTACACATCTTTGAAACCCTCACCAGAAAACACTTGTATCAGCTGACCGTGAGGGAGGAAGAGTATTGATGAGAACGAAAAGATCTACCCTGGGCTCTGTCAAGGGTGTCTCTTGAGACTTCATACTTCATTCGAAAACCCAGTGACAGTCCACTACGGACTCCAGTGAGCCGATGCTGGGTTTCCACGAACCTGTTAGTCTTACAAGATTGACGTTTCCTCCCGCTAATTTCCCCTTAAGCAATAATTTGATAAACTAAGTCTGAGATCAACCTGATAAAAAATATTTTTCACCAATCTCTATTCTTCAATTTTGTGAGGTTAACTTATCGGAACATGTTCTTTTTCTGCTCTGATAAGGTGTTCATGTAGTTTGTCCAGTTAATGTTTTTTGCGTATATGTTCATCGTCCATCGATGTTGACCTTTAATGAAATGTTTTGACGTTGCTCGTTTCTGGATTACGTTTATTTCTTGTCAATAGTTGAGCTCACGGGGAGCCTGGATTCTATGTTGTGGGTCTGCTTCAGATCATGGAGTACCTCTGTTGCCTCTATATTTCAAGTTATAAGATGCGATATGTGAGGTTGGATTATTGTTTTGCCGGCTACTGCAGCACTGAAGCGCTCTTTTTCTTCTTGTCCGATGTTTCCCTCCAGTCCGCCTTCCAACTTTCTATTGGGCTGTAAAATACTGTCAGTTAAACTGTCCAGTTGACCGGTAAGCTGTAGAGATATACTATCTCTGGAGTACGTAGCTCTATTTATGCTGCATCTTGAAAAAGCCAAACCTGTGGGTCATCCTTATGTAGCATGAGGATTAGTTTTTTCTAGTGTGCCACCTTAATTACCAGCTGCATCGGGCTTGGGGGTTAATCACAAACAGTGTTCGCTGACGCTGCTCAACGGTACTGGTGATAGGCAACGTTTAAGCGATCGAAATACTCAAAGTGACCGGAAACACGCAATTCGGATCGAAACCAATTAGGATTTTCTGCTGACTATGTCACCAGTTGGAATCTGACCCGTGAGCACTGATGGCATTTACCTGGTTGCGTGCAACGTACAAATCAGTTAATGCGATTACTATTGGTCTATGCTCTTATTCTGGCTGCTTTTTTTCAATTTAAGGTGTATTGTTAGCACTCACATTCTCGATTTCATTTCTCCGTGACTCAATATCAGTTTAATGTCTCAACGACTATCTCTGATACCGTTCTACATTCCCCGATCTCAGGGGACTGCACTCACAATAGAAGGAAAACGAAAATACTATACAAGCATACATTAACGGGCCTTCTAACCGGGTTGAATTAGCGGCAAAGCATGTTATATTAGACAAAATGAGGTGCATGTCCTGTCTGGGCCACGTTTTTTTTCTATCGCTCCAGTATGTTTCAGCTACTTTGCACCCGGGTAACCAAGTTGGTTAACAAAATGCACATTCCCAGACTGATGATTAAAGGATGGCGGAGTATGCGGGGTTCGCCTGAACACACAGCAGTTGCGGACAATGAGGGGTAGTACTGTCAGAACGTGATGGACATACGATTGGCGGCTGGGTTTTCTCTAAGATTTCGCTCGTGCAGTTCGGTGATAATACGCCATGGCAGCGTTTGCTGCTGCCTAACTAGATCACAACCACTAAACCTGACAATATTGTAGAATGGTTTCCGGTCTCCTTGCTTGTGAACCAGTGTGTGGGCGTCGCAGTGTCAACAAAATGTGCATGAACATAAATTGTTCGGATTTTTGTTCATACATCTGTAACGTGTGCCGTTTGAACTCAGCTTGTGTGATGGAGTGATCTGTTATCGTTCCAGCTCGCACGGGTGATCCGATTTGGAGCTCATCACCTACTCGTTCGATCAATTACAGCAAAAGTACATGATGGTTTGTTGTTACAGTTAGACTCCAATCTAGATCACTTGCTAAGGCTGTTTGCCCGTGGAGTTTTTTTCATGCACTACGGAAGATGTACCTTCTCTCTCCCCAAAATACGGTTGTTTCTGATTGATAACGTGTTATGAGGTCACCCGTCCGTTTTCCGAATGCCAAATGGCATGTTAGAAGATACTCGTGAAATCATCCTCATCATCATAACAGCCATGAGTCTGACCAGCGGATACTGTGGCTAGGGCTGCCGCTCACATCAACAGTGACGTGGACTATTTTCGAAGAATAAACGTTGCTGAGGGGGCTAAAAAAAGTAAAATAAATAGATAAATAATAATAAAACACTGAACTGAAGAACCAGAAGTGGTGTGGATGTAGGGACATCATTGAATACGACACACTGACATATCGGGTAGCGTTTCTAATAATCGATTTGAGTGATCACGAGGACTCTAGCCAGATAGGTGACAACTACCCACTTTATTCAGTGGAACAGTCAGAGTCTTTGTATTTCCTGACCATGTTGATACTTGACCATCACGCGGTTTTACGTAGCTGTTTTTGATCTCAGTATTTAATACCCGGTACGGTAAACGATCAGATGGCATACGGAGTACGTGACCCAACCACCGCAAGCTGTTTAATGTGAGTATTTGGTCAATTGATAGTGTATCCCGAACGTTTCGCAATACGCGGCAGCTGAACTAAAACCCACTTTCCAGGAACATTTTGAGAGAATTCAACGCCAGAAGAATCGACCTGTGATAGTTTCTGAAGTGGTGAAGGTTCAAGGATTTGGGTTATTTCCAAATTGAATACCACCTACACTTGACGGCAGTCTTCGCATTCAGATAAACCTGTCGGCTAGCCCATTTTCGAAGAGAAACACTAGACTCGAGTTTCGCTCTTATTAGAGCTAATCAGTAGTGCATATCCTTGTCTGGATCAGAGTTTGCACTTAGACCCTGAAGTAATCTAAATCTCTGAATTTTCACCACTGATTCAAACCGTGCTCAGTCGTTTCAATGAAGACTGACTTCAACCTAACTAAGAAGTCCTGATCACTGGGTTAATAATAAAATAGAGCAAAGTGATTCTGTTCATTCTCCATCCGAAATCACTGGGCAAGCTGAACACTATTCATACAAAGATGTGGTTGAACGTTTGGATTTAATTATTCGGTCATGCCCATTGTGAGATTAATTTCGTTGTGGTTAACATGCTAGTTTCACAAGCACGAAGGTCAGAGTGCAAACTCTGATCCGGACAAGGATATGTATGCACTACTGATAAGCTCTAATACGAGCGAAACTCGATTCTAGTGCTTCCTTTCGAAGTGGGCTAGCCGATAGGCTTATTTGAATGCGAAGACTGCGACTAAGTGTGGATGATGTTCAGCTTTGAAATTTCTGAAGTAATAGTCAAGTTTGAAGTCCGTTCGGCGCACTTGTTTAATAAATCAGAAATGGTATTAACGGATTCCAGGTGGTCTGTAGGAAAATGAATTTCATTGAAGAAGGTTAACTGTATTACCATGCACAAGATTTTACGTCAAACCGAACCAGTTCTTAGTAAAGATGGTGAAGATTTTGCGTCGTGTGTGTGTGTGACTTTCTAGTCTATTGCTAATCGGAATAAGGCAATAAATCAACTTGCTATCCATCAAGATCTGCGCCAGGCTGTCACTTTCAACGTGACACCATGATTTTACGGCTCTTCACCAAGTTTTTACCAAAAATGTGCTTAATAAAAATGCCACAAACATCTCTGGTGCATCAAGCGTTTTGAGACGAGACAGGAAATTCTGTAGAAGCTTTGGGTCTTAAAAATAAAATAAGCGGGACAACTTGTGTAATACCTGTTTGAGAACTCCGACAAGAAGCCATCAACCTCTTTTCTGATCTTAGCTTCTTGGCTCCATTTGTCGAAATCAAACATAATCACCTCAGCTGGCACCCCGTTTCGAAGTGACCGTTCTAGTAATTGGGATGTTTTTACAGCTCTCCTAGCTTGTTCACATCGTTTCTCTCATCGCTCTTTCAGATCGGGGATTACATTGACGTTGCGATCACGGAACACGTGCCTGGCACGCTGGGCGGTTGGACCACTGGCCGACGCCCTCTCGGACCGACTCCAATCTCATCTCATGCTGCGGCTAACCTAATTTGACAAAAACTCTGCTACGCTTTTTGTCCCTTGTAAAACGCTCGCTTTTCTTTGTCACATCTAGGGATAATTTTTTAGATCGCTTATGCAAATAAATTGTTTTTGCCGATGACTTTGTCATCCTGATTTTCGTTCGTTTTGTTTCTGTTTTCTTCTGGATTTCATTTTCTCATCAACTGTTTTATTTCTGGGTAAATCCTTTCCGGCTGGACCTCCTCGGATTTGCTGTAGTCGATCTCACTTGCTTTAGCTAAAATTTCAATCCGATCGAATTTTTCCTATGGGGTGGCAATTTTTTGTGTGGAAGACATTTTACTACGATGTAAATATAACTAATATATGCACAGTATAAGAGCAATATATGCATATATTATAGCATAGTGGTAATATATTACTTCATTATTTTGTCAGCCAATATGATATGCCAAAAATAGCCGTTCCACGTAATGCGACAGTGTCCCTTCGCGTCTGGACTAGAACCTTAACAGTTTACATGTTGATTTATGTTCGGGTTGAATTGGTGGACGTCAGTGATCCGCATAGTGACCATAACCCAGTAAGTAGCTTTCCAAAATTTCGAGACTTGACGAATGCTAGCTATTTTTCCTAAAGAAATATGACGCAGATTTTAGATGGGAAATTTCGGCATTACGTACGACGAACTTTACCGGTGGGATGTTCACACTACCTTAAGAATAAATGAATCAAGTGAAGGATACTCCGCTACATACCATGGACAGCATCTCTAAACGTGAGAGGCAATGGCACTACCAAGCAGAGTTCGGCGCTGTAGTTTTCGGAGTCTACACAATGTTTATTGTCGTAAGGAGTTGATTACTGTTCTTCTGTTAGAAGCTTTGGCGACTACCGCTGTTGAGGAACTATTAGAGGGACCGATGAATGTTCATCTGAAGAGCATAACCTAGACACAGGGTGATCTTCTGCATTGAAAATAAATTTAAGTTGGGTGGTGTGGACGATGGGAGCTATTACGGGCATCAGTTGCACATGTCCGATGCCCGTAATAGGCGATGATGTGGAGTTAACAGCGCGACAGTCTGGAAAGCAGTTGTGTTACTCACGAAGTCGGGGCTTTTTTTTTCACTTGACGTTCTGTCGTACAAGCGAACCATTTCTTTACAATTTCTAAGCGGATACATTGATAAACCTTTGGTGCTTTACCGGGACGACTGTGGCACACGCGTTCCGGTAAAGTAAACGGCTGCTAGTGCGTGTTCTGTATAGTACGTTGGCCTAGCTGCCTACGAGCCTCAATCTGAACCTAGTTGATAGTCAACGGGGACCATTATTCTGATGCGTATGGTGGGACAGCGGAACTCACCAATTGAAGGATGCATCGTTAGTCGCTATTCACCCAATGCATTAAATGGAAATGAACCTAGAGGTTCGATTAACAGCGTAACTAGACGTTGAGCGGACCTTCTGCACTGAAGTGGAAGTCAGCTTGTTTCATTCAAACAATCACGATGAAATCCGAGCGTTTTTTACAATCCACTTTTAATGGCTCATAACCAATGAAACCATTTTGTGATAAAACCTTACTCAGAGCAGAAGCCAGGCCAGTCTACACAAAATTCCAGCCAGAAGAGCAGATGGTTTCATAATTTTGGGACGAACTGTTCTACACTCTTCTTTTTGTCTGCTCGCAGCGGTTGCAGATTTCGGGCGTCCACCATCAGTGGTTGTGGGCCGTTTCCTACCTGTTATGACTGCCCCTCCCGTGCACATCTGATATCCAGCGAGCTTCCCACAGTATCCCTGTTCCCCTCACAGCAATGAGCACCATGTGGTATACATGTGCGAAGTTCTTTATCTAGATGGCGTGGAATCCATCTCATCGTCACTCTTGTGAAATTCGATACTTTGGCATCGCAGCGTTTGTCTGATGCGTACAGTACTGCGTAAGAGGAACCTGTTCACTTTATATATATTTTTCGTCGAACCTGAATGCTTAGAAAAGCCGATTGTGCAATCTTTTTTGGCTTTACGAATAGAACCGTCAGCAGCAGCATTGTGTTGTTTAAGTTCCATCACTGTTTGTTTTCTGCTAGATGGTAAATTCCGGGAAAAAGAGCGGGTGTATTGTGCTCGAATGCCCATTGACGCAGACTGGGTGAGTACGAGTATACTTTTTCCAAACTGGGTTTTTATCTCATGCGGCATAATCATAATGGTGTGATATATCAATACAAAATGCGATGAAAATTAGAGTAAACGTGATATGGAATGTTCTTATTCAGTGCGGCCCGTTTAGCTTGCTTACGTTCCATTACCAAGCTAGATGATATGATTGTTGAATAAATCGTTGCAGATATTCTTCTCCACTGCTAACACTGGTTGAAAGTTCGCCAATTACGTTGGACAACCATTCTAGAAAGACTGCAGAGATCAGGCCTGATGGTGGGGGATTAATTGTAGGTACATCAATTTTGTGAGCGATCATGACAGACAGGCTGGAAGTGGTTTCCACAGGTCATGCTGCTCACGAGTAGTTGTCCGTATGTCAAAAACGGTGCTTGGCTGTCTCGTCGGTTGCCGATCACTTTAATCGTGAGAATTTTCTGGCCTCTTAACTTGAGGTCTGTCACAAAAATTCATCACATTGGTACTGCAGTTGAACTACATCTGTGAATTCCGTCCGAACCCTTATAGCCTAAAGTCTTCTACTCTGAATTTGTAAAGGATTTGAGCTCACCGTGAACCGTTGGTCAGGAATTACTTCTTGCACGAACTGGTCAAGACTGCTTAATCACCGGCATGATGTGCAAATGCGGTAGTCGCCCTTCGGAAAGCACTCTCTAGGAAAGGCCGTTCCCAGGGAACGATCACTTTCGTCCGGTCCCTCGGGGAAGCCACGGATGGTGGTTCAGGCTTTAATTTGGTTGGATCTTCCAGAGAGACCGTGGCGTTCGACACTGATTTTACCTCTCAGACTTTAGTATCCAATCTACTTCAGTCAGCCGACCTGATGATTCTGCACTCAGGCTATCCCTTGTGATTAATGTCTTGATCTCATTGATCTTACGTGAACATATTTCACCGCTGGTGTTGACACTTGTCAAACTACAGACCGGACATTATATAACCTCTGTATTGTGGACTTCTGTGTAACCTATAGTCAGATGGTGCTTTTGGACGCATTTCGCTCTCAAACTGTTGTCCACACTGCCCGTTTGACAGGAAATCAGTGCGTCAGATGAGGATGCTTCTATGAGAAAATTTGTGACTCCGTTTGATTCAATCAGCACGTATTCAAAACAACCTGGAAACAGTATACAGCGCAGTATCAATTGTGTGACCTTCTCATAGAAGGTTGTGTCATGCAAACGGTAATAGCCAACTTTTCGAGGTACTGAAGTCTTTTCCATAATGGTACCTTGCACACCTTTGATGTGTGGGATGCGTTGTCCCTATTCCCAAGAAAGGTCATTCTTCTGAAGAGGCCAATGCTGGTAGATGTCTTTGATGGTCTATCCAAGAAGGATTACTGTTCTTCCCGAATGTGCGTCGTGATTCGTGAACCTGAAAATTGTCTTCAGAGTTTTCACAGTCCATGTATGTGACATTTTTGTCACTTAATTCAGATGACGGAATTTCTGGGCTAGAAGTCATCCTACACGGAGTTTTCCTGGCTTCGACGCCAAAGTTGATTGAATGACCCAGTTCATACGAGGTGTTTCATTTTAACCCATAGTTCGGTCAGCTTGGAACAATCAACTCAACCTTGTTGTTCGTAATGGTTGGTTTTGTGTGAGTGGGTGTTGATGCGGAACCCGTTCTCTGAGTTGAAAATGTATCTTGAATGTGGCTGAAACACTCACGCACTGATGATGTCACCTCACTTGGTGATGAAATGTTTGCAACCTAAATGCCAAGCTCGGCGAACATATCAATACCTGAAAATGTATCTGCTTGTAGGTGCCGCACGTTGAATTTATCGGATGTATTCATACGGTTCGGCATTGTCTGAAAACTCTTTTCGACATAGGACACCGAATTGTCACCTGTATTGAGTAAAAATACATGCATACTAGCTTACGTGATACTGTTGTACTGACGGTTGGTCAGATAGTTTTGGCTGTGTGTGAGTGTGACGTATGGGAGCGATCGATTTGACAAAAATGGAGCTCACTAAGCATGTGCTTCATAGGATATTTTGAAGACTGTGTTGTAACGGCCTCATGAATACACTTCTGTTTGTTACTAGTACAAAACTTTTTGCGGCACGCCCACTGAACAGTGCACGGTTTTTTGGGTTAAATGTCTACTATGCTGTTCATTTGCAGGTCTAGTCACTCTGATACCCAAAAAGCCAGTGTTTTGTTCCCTGTATTTTGACGACCAACTTAATATAAAGGTGCGGTGTACAGAGAAGTGTGCAGGTAGATTTTATATGGTTGCCTGATTCCCAACCTACAACTATGCCGCCAATGCATTTTATACGAATAACTCGCGCCAATGATATTTCGCATCTTCTTTTTAAGAGATGCCAGAACAACCCAAGGGATACTGTTGGTCTGGCGAAACGGTTGTCCACGCGACAAGCATCACACGTTGTTAACACACAGTTTGTGTAATTCGAACAGACGCGGCAAATGTTCCAAAACCACGTCTAATGAGAACATCGGAAATGTTGAATCTGACTTGATGGGTGGCTTTAATCAACGAAGTCGTCTCATTATCATCAAGTAGGTTAGTGTATCAGAGGTTCTAGCAAATTTTTAACTGCTATACAGCCATGAAGAAAAAAGGAGGGGACCTACACACTAAAAACAACTATATCTATACTCAAACATTCACCATCAAGGTGTATACGCCTTCCAAACAAACAACCTATATATGAGTGAAAGTAGAGCATTGTGAGTTGCACTGCTCCGCGTTATTAAGTGCGTTCGTTTCACAGAAAACGGCCAAACAATACGTTCATCCCATTGAGCCTGACTAGCCACCATCTCACTCATTGTCTCCAGCCACCGACTCCATGAGTCACGAGGGCCATGACCAAGGAGACAAATCGAACATACAGTTGCTAACTCCTTGATGAACGATTTAATTCTATACACCTTCGCACCTTACGTCACTCAGCCGCAGCATCGACAAAGTGTTCGGTGTGGCATGCGACTAACTGGCATCCTCAGTATATGGCGTAACTCTCTTAGTCTGTGCAGATGTAAGGAATGAATGGGAGAAACCGTCTGACAATCACTACCAAATATCCGTCACTTAACCTCCTCGTTGTCTACTCGTTGGTGCCATCCGATGTGAGCGACCGAATGCAGAGGTCGGTGGCCAAATGCCTGTAGATTCAAGTCTACCATCCTGAGCGACCAAGTTTCTCTACCGTAAAGTGATACAGCTCTCATAGTCGTTCTATATACACGACCGTTAATTCTCAGCGGGATTCCCGTCTGTCGCCAGAGCTGTCTTGGTTTAGCGAATACCATCCTAGTCTTAGAGATACACGCTTCCGTTTCATACCCTACACTTTTGTTGCCGCTGACGCAGCTTCTCTTATAAATAGACTGGTCAACAGTCTCCCTAGCTTCAGTATACAACGCTAAATCTACGTAATCACAGCAGTCTTGCAGAAGCAGTTTGCACTTTGAGGCCGCAAAGCACATCCCAAAGGAATTAGCAAAACGTGAAATAGCGTATAGCATTGTCTGTGCTGTTTGAAAATTACCAAACAGTAACACCTTGTCGACAGCACAATCAAGACTAGTCGGAGACAGTTATCTATTTTTCGTCTTTGACGAAGTTTAAAAATGGTAAAAGTGAACAGCATTAACGTACATCGCTTCTGATACTAAAATTGTGGGACGGTTCACCGTAAACCCACATTGAAGCTGAAGTCTGGGAATAAGGTGCTGGCAGTATGTCCACATATTTGTTCGGTATACCCCCGCGTTCAAGTGACTCTAAAAGTGGAAACCAACTCACTGAATCTAACGTACCCTTATATTTGAGAACTACGGCCATTGTTGTCCGTTGGTACTTATGATAAGCGACACTGTGGTCAATGCATCCACTTCCAGGTCGAAACCTTGTCTATATCTTCCCTGATGCGGCGAAGTAGAATGATTGTCAGAATCGTTGTAGTTAATGTGCTCTACTGACTCCTTTCTTGAGTGTGGGCACTATTTTTGAGGTACTGCAGCAGAATGATTTTTTTCGCCGTCTACACGAGTTGAAACAACTGAGTCACGGCTCTTCTTACGAATTTCCACCTTCTCTGAAAAGTGGAGACACGAAGTCATCTGGGCCATCAACCCTGTTACGTTTGACAGCCTAAATAGAATTGCAGACCTACCGATCAGGCCACTATATGGCAAGTTCGGGGAGGCAATACAGAAGAGACCGAGGGCGTCTGAATTTGCTCTCAAAGTATTTCGCCCGGCGTTTTTTGCCTTTGAGGCTTATCGTGGAAGTGCGTAATATCTACCTCGTTGATAGTTCCACTGACAGACGGTCACCACTACGCTGGGCTGGTAGCACGGACAAGCTTGATGAGCCTGCTGGTCTTCCCTGAATCCAAAGTGGCTTACCTTCCCTTAACTCTCATTGTTAGCCAAGCCTCACAATCGGCGACCCGGCTACGCTTCAGCTTCTTATTGATATTCCTCTTAAACCTGTTACATGAACTGCCATGAGTAATGTTCCTTCTAACTCTCAACAATTCTGGTTATTTTTTCTCTGAAATCTAGTGTTTTTTGGCCCACAAACCACCGTACCGCATGCTGCAGCACTAGCTTCATGAATAGCCTACAGAATTTGGGTTTGAATTTTAATAGTGACCAGCGTCCATTAAGATCTTCGGTATCAGAACTCATAGGCTTGCATTCTTTGCTAGTGTCATACATCTGCTTTACCAGCGGCTTGACCAGTTTCTTGACTGCTAGTCGTTGCTGTCTCTATGGTCATTGTGCAGCAAATGGAGTAACAAAACGACTTGTCAACGGGTGATCTGAATTCGAGTATGTGCTCCAATTAATCGTGTCTCCTATCACGAAGAAGCTCAACTCAGCTTTGATTTACTCCCCTCCTTGTACAACGTTTCCAACCGCAATGTTATGTAACTGCTTACGCAATAGCTCTATAGTCTTACGATCAAATAAATCGCTACTTATATTGCCAAATTGTTTTCCCGATTTGAACACATCCCACAGCATTTTACAGCTAGTTCTGCTACGGTGTGTTACATAGTTCCATTTTTCATTACATTTCGCGGCAGTGAAAATTTGTTTGACACCAGTTTGTTCTTGGAACAATACTGGGTAAATTTGCGAAGGTGACTGTTACAAAACCGTGAAACTACTTCGGCGTGTGGTCTACCGGAGGAAGCTAGTCAGACTTCGGGTGCTCAGTGCATCGCTCGGATACGTTTCTTACAAGTGTACCGGAGTGAGTTATGCTCACTATTCTATAGGCACTTTAAGATTCCATCATGAACCTGTGTATCCTAGTGTACTGGACTACCAACAACTGAGTGGGGAATATTTTCCGGATTCATGCTTGGAACATGATAGACGTATTTTCGCAACAAGAATTAATATCTAAATGAACACTGATTACTTGAATAAACTATCCTGGGGAACAGCAGCATTACTGTATAGTCGCTGAGCGAGTTCAATTCGGCTACTCTCGATCATGTTTAGGTTGGGACCCTAGGTAAATCTGTCTAGCGAATGCATTCCGCAAGCGGTGAACTGTGTTATGGGATGTTTGTTTTGGATGATTGTTTTACTGGAAGGTCACGTTACCTTGCCCATATGATGTGATAAATGGCAGTGAATGCCGTTCAGTGTGTGCACATAAGGGTTGCCATTTTATTCAAAGTACCCAATCCACTCAACCGATGTTTGATTTTTATCTGAACGCTTCACTGATCATCTGTCATTAATCACTTGTCAAAACATTTCAAGGTTAGATCAGTACTAACTAATTATATCAGTACCATGCAAATTGATTCAGTTCTCATGGCTAATTGTCACGTCTTTCCACTCAGGTATCTGTAAGACGTGAGCTCGTTTACTTTATATGACGCTGGTTTTCACAAAATTTGCCATTTCGTCCTCAAATAATTCGATGAAGAACGCTCTCGTAGGGTTATTCGGCGTAAGTGTCGATTTATACTCCGATTAGCATTTTTTTTGCGCTAGACCCATGGGATGTATTCGGCTCGTTCACATACAATCAAACGCCGACTTTCTTCGGTGCTGCTTTTATGTGGAAGTTTTCTTTTCAGAAGTTGGCCAACCTTGATCTCCATGATCGTTTGGAGATTCTATCTATGCACTTGTTTAGGGGCAATTGTTTTTTTTTCTGACTGGCTCAGCGTAGTGGAGTTAGAGGCAACCCTCTTCAACTGGTTAATCTCGTTTGAGAGTGAGATTGTTGCACATCCATCGTCGATTTATCGATCCGGCCAGTCGGCGCCTGAGTCGTGTTCTTAGGTTCCTCGGCTGACATGTGCTCGTATCGCGTGACCCGTATGTTGCATGCACAAGCGCCTGAACGGTAAAAAGTATTGTAGACCCCTAAAGTGGTTTTGTCGTGATGGTTTCTGTGACTTACTTCACTGACTCTAAAACCAAACGGGGTCCGAATAACTTTTCATTGTAATGGAGCATGTAAATCAGCGAGTTACGGACAAATAAGGGAAGCCTCACGATGTACGGTGACAAAGTTATCGGTAACATTTAAGCCTTCTTACAATTTTGTTAAGAGTTGTTTAACAAACAGAATGTGATCGAGGTTGAACAAATACGACAGACACGGACTACTTTGCCGGGATCAATGGTCTATCGGACCACATGCAGCGAAGATGTATGTAGTTTTTGAGTATAGTTTGAATTTGGGTTTTAATTTAACGCAAATCTGCTAAACTACTCCTCAGCACAATTGACACACGCCTGTGTGCACATGGTCCCGAAGTAATTGAGCTGAGCCCTGCTGGTTTGTTATTGTGATGACAAACTTTCCACTCTAATTCTTTTGAGGGTAATAACCACCCTAAATTGAGCTTGCTTGATTACCTTTGCGTGTACATACATCGTCCTCTTGTCAATCTGTGCCATGGGGGCTTTAGTGTTAGAGCTGAACGAAATGTGTGCTTGGTCTCTGGTAGTGTCTCTTAGGTCACTGGTTGGATGGTATGAGGATAAGAACGTCAGAGCAGGTGAGACAAAATTTCACGACGGTTTGTCCCGGTAGCGTTAGTTTTCGTGCGGCTGGTGGGTAAACGTGTCTTGAAACACCTATTGTTTTTTGGTGCTGAATTTCTCTGATGCTACTGGTTCGGTCGTACTAATATGTGCAGGCTCTTATCAAACGTTAGTCGAGAGTTTTCGTGGTTTCACTCTACTAATCCAGCGGCTCGAGTGATTTGGGCGGAAATGACATTGGCTAGCTCAGTACATCAGTATACGATTCTCTGACGTAATTGTTCGCCCGTTCTCTCGTGACATCCCATGAGTCTGTCAAGTGAAAGATTAATGAGATCTGCTTTGTTGTGGCGCAGCACCAGTTGTGTGAACGTTTGTTTGCACAGAGTATCTCTCAGAAAGACAGTGGACGTATACACTCAATGTTGGCCAGTTTGAGACGACGGCAAGCACATTACCGAGCTGAGAGCTACCGATCCATCATCTTGAGACCTGTCAAGGATACCGTCCTGTGTAAACTTGGAGTGCACGTAGGTCGTAAATCAGAGACAACTCAATGGTGAGGTTGCCGATAAACGGTTGGAAGGATGGTAACTAGGAATCAGCACAGTGTCCCGCTTGTGTAATGAGAAGAATACATAGGAAAGAAGCATGACTAGCTCGGGAATATTCAAGGTATTTGAGTGAAATTACATGGTAATTTCTCCTCTCTGACTAGACCCCGTTCAAGAGGCTTAAACAAACCAACTGTTTCAGTGATCTCATTGAAAATTCTATGGGTAAATAACGGGAAGTACATCGACTGTATAGCTTTGAAATTCAAAGTGTTGTTATAAATCTCCGGAAACATATAGTGGATTGTCCACAGTGTAGTAACGCGCCTGGAAGAAACCGAATTTCCCTCCTCATAACAGAACAAACAGAAAATCCTGGTCCCCAGATTAGTGCGACTGTCCCCGTAAATTGCTTCCAAGTCAAACTAAAAGACGAGTGCGTAAAGCCACTTTGTTCCTCTCAAAAACAACCGATAAGGAGGAAATTATAGGGTATTTATATAATGTATGATGATTGACATACTTTTTCGAATCCGAAGAAATAGTAGTTAAGATCACTAAGCCACCGATGAACATAGCGGAACGGAAGTCGACCGGGTGAAAAAATGCCGAAAGTTAACTATGGATAGTTCTGGGAACTCCTGTTCATTCCGACTGAGCGAAATCGTTTTCCCGAGGAAGGGAGCGGTTGTGAATCGAAAAATCTCAGTTCCCTAGCAAGCGTTCTATTTGAGAAGGCACGCTCGGACATGAATCTCCCCACAGGATCACTTGTTCGCAATGTTTTTTTCCTACAATGTTTTCACGCTTTCTAAGCCTAGGGGGCTGGTTAGTGGGATGGCTCGGAGACCAGTGTTTGGGACAAAATGATTTCTACAGGAAATGGTTGACGTTACA
>QNGE01005406.1:0-30490 GCA_008508345.1 Paragonimus westermani
CTTGGTTGCAATACTGTTAACATACGTCTCAAAATCTGCACGGTGTACTCAGCCTTCAACTGAACGGGTCCTTTGTGGATGTGGGGGTATTTGACTGGTTGAGTGATGCCTTCCTTGAGACCGAGCACGTTAGTGATCGACAACTAAGAGGGCGGCACATGGTCTGCATTTTTACGACGAAGTACAAGTTCTGTGTCTCGACATGGTAGTGATGGTTTGTGCAACAACCATGACGGAGGCCGCAGCTGTGTCCGGTTGCAGATGTCTTACATGTGGTTGAGCTGCTAATGCACTGTAGCTTCCTCATTCGGTTCAGCCTCAGTAGACTGTTTGGAGTAAGCATCGAGGTAGCAAGCGCTTTCCTCTGAACAAAAACTAAAGTGACTGTTTGGCCAACTGTTCAGATAATTGCAGAATGTGATCGAGAGCACTCTTGGTTGTATGTTCTGTTTTCCTCATTTATAGATTAACCGTTTAACCTTCTGTGACGCGAAACTATTTTGATATCTGACGTCGTCCCATTGAAGTAGATCGGAAACACCACTGAGATCAACCCCTAAGTCACGGGCTGACGTAAGCTTTACATATGGCCATCATTACATTGGGTGCACAGTGTCTTGCTGGTTGTTCACAACCAGACTGAGTATTGTACTGCTTTTGAACTCGAAACAATCCTTTATGTCCTCGTCGGAAGCACTTGTGTTTCATGTGGGGACAACTCTGGGACAATTTTGGTTTCAACGAACAGAACTGTTTTTGCCAAATTTCAACTTCGGCTGGTACAGTTATATACTAAATCAAGTAACAATAAGGGAAGTAATTGATGAAAAATAGTACGAGGGCAAGGCGGTTGGGTAAAACACAAACACGTTTAAGGAAGACAGTGTTAACTGAGGTGAATTGGGGGGGGGGCGGGATCAAATTGTCTCGTGAGCTGCGAGTACGTGTTTGGCCACGGTAATCCCATGGTGCGAACGGACTGTTTTTGAACACACAAATCCGGTTGACGTAATCAGATGGCGACCGCCTCGGCTACAGGATGCGCCACTTGGTCTTTCGTGACGCAGCGGCCGAGGCACGGTAGACGATGTGAAATGCCCTACCTGTGTCTGTGTGTCAGTCGCAGTCAACTAGGTAAACCAGAATGGATGAGTTAATGTTCTCTGTTATTCCAGAGCGAAGCCACGCCGAGCAGTGTTCATGAATTCTTTCCGACAAACTAGTGGTGCGAACATATGCTAAACCACAGGAACAGTCAAATGAATAGATCAAAAATGATGCAGCACTGTTAGGCATATTATCTTTCAGATTAAGTGGCACCGTCCGTTTTGAGTGGAACGTTAAGACGGGATTTGCAACATGGTAGGTACTGCCAATCGCCGGATTAACGTCAGCCTACCTGCGACTGAGCTGAAGAAGTTATTAATGTTCCGTACTAGCAACATTCAGTTTCAATTCAATGGGGAGCTTCATAGCCAAATTTATGGGGTAGTTATGGGCTCACCGTTAGGCCCGTTACTGGTAAACATTTCTATGAGCATGTCTGAGAATAACCAGCTGGGTGAAACTATTAGAACCAGTTATTATCGACTATATGTAGATGACGTTTTTTGCGTGGTGGACAAAACAGAAGATTTGCATAAGCTTTTGACCGTTTTTAGCAAAGCGTATAAGACTGGAGTCTGACTGAAGTGTACAAGCGAAAACTAGGCATCTGAACTGATCTCAAGCCATTGTGCGAAACATGAAACATTCACACTCCTGAATGACTGTTTCCAACGTACGTCACACAATCACCATCTGAATTCACGAGCTTCAGGCACTGGTAACGTATGCTAAACGGGGATAACTGGTCGCCGAAGATTTAGAACGGCGTCTGGATAGTTTTGTCAAAGCTGAAATCCCTTGCGTTTTTCGGCAAGACAAGGTGGATGCGTCGTTCGTGTTCAGAGGTACCCAGTTTATAGAACAGCAGGCTCACTTTCCGAGCACTGTCAGCGTCTGAAGAATCCATCTTGAAAACATCACACTTTTTATGCCAAGACTCGAACGTAGCGCTAATTACAAGATAAAGTGAAACTCACTGATTGAGTTGATTAGAGATTCGACTGCAGGTTCGAAGAATTCGTATGATCCCACTGTCGGTCGCTGAAAACTCATCTTCTGCATCAGTCTCAATCAGTTTTAACTGTGCTTGCTCGAATTGTTTCTGCTGCAGTTGAAGGAGGGTTTGCATCTGCTCGAAAGTTCGTGATACCGTGAGTTCTACTGCCGCCAAGTGTTGTAAACCCTCGACAGAATACGCTGATTCGTACACCGTAGACCAATGCGATTGTTAGAAGTCGGATTCTCCTCCCTGTAACAATTAACACGAAAAATCCTGGTCCCGAAAATAACGCGGCTGTCCCCGTTAATTGCTACCAAGACGAACCAAAAGACGGGTGCAAAAGCAACTTTGTTCTGCTCCGACAACGTGTGTGCAACAAGGAGAGAATTGCAAGATATTTTTATGGTGCACAACGACCTACAAACATTCTCAAATCAAAAAATCGAAGGAGAGACCAAAAAAGTAAACAATGTCACTAAGCCACCAATGAGCATAGAGGAATAAAAGTCGAACAGGTCAAAATAGCGAAGGTTACCTCTCGATTGTTCACGACATTTCTGCCTACTCTGATTGGAGGAAGTCGTTTTCTCGAGGAAGGAGGCGGTTCTGGACGGAAAAATGGGTTCTTCAAACACAGGGTTGGCCCGGAAACGTTGTGGTATTTCGAAAACAATACCCCCATGTGTCAGAGCCAGAGGGAGACCGAAAGTAAATTCTTTTGAGCTTACCATCGTTTCTGAAGCAGAATATTGGGACTTTTTTGAATGAACCACCAAACGCTGGATTTTTAAGTTCCGCGTCAATGACTTGATAAGCTTTGGTTGGGAGAATTCATGTTGTTTCTAATGTTCCAACAACTACTGAAGTTGTTCGAATGTTGCGAAGACTGCGGATTCACTGTTGCCCAACTATCGTAGTTCACCTCACCTCAGTTCCGATCAGAATGGTAAGGGGACAGGACTTGATAAGATGGTTTAGCTGGTGGGCCAGAACAGTGTAAAACGGCCTACAGCTACCGTGTTTTTCAAACGAAACGCGAGAGACCATTTTAGGAATTTTTTAAAAATGGAAACTCTGTGCGATCCAGGTTTTATAAAAGATGCGCACAATAAAAAACACAAGTGTATTGGAACGGGGCATTCGAAAACCTGGGAAACTGAGCCACCATATCGTTTATTTGTGGAAAACGTAAATCAGCCATGGGGTGGAAGACCAAAACGTGGTTGCATACGAAACGGTTGCACCCCGAACGTTCTAGATCCAAATGGCACACATTTTTAAATCATCTAAAGTCGAAACAGTCTCTCTTGAGCCCTGATGGTTGAGAACAGTGGTGGTGTTGTTCGTAGCTCGGGTTGATGGCTTTGGTATTGATATGTTCGCCGAGCTTGGAATTTGGGTTGTAAACGTTTCATCACCAAGAGAGGTGACATCATCAGTGCGTGAGTGTTTCAGCTGTATGTATGATGCACGCAGGGTCAATCTACCCAACGTTAGGGATATCTGCCAGCTTTGTTACAAAAAAACTGTTTGATCGCATCTGCTATCATCACACAGTCCGATTAACTGTTGGATCCTTCATTCTATGGATTACTTATACACATAACGGAGATACTGCTGCAAATCACTTACAAAGCTTGACTGGAGCTAATGAGGTCAAGTAGAAGCCCTCGTTGTCATACCTTGTGACAGTATAGTAGAGGCTTTCAATGTAGCGATCACGGAGGCCAGAAGAAAAGTCCGTGATTCACCCAGAGACGTTTAGTAAACTTCATGCGATGAAGCTCGACGCTATTTTCCTGCAATAGCCAGCTGGCCACCCTAACGGATCAGCGCGAAAAAAACACGTTTCATGGTGCTATGGCATTCTCTTTCAGAGACACTTCAAGTTAATACGAAACTTCGATACTTTCGTTGAGCAAGAACGGTTCCCATAGATGTATGGAAACTCAGTTCGCCTCAACCAATGGGACACATGAACCTCCTATCAGATTATTAGCTCTTTCCTGTCCAGACCCTGAGCCTTTTATCAAGATGTCGCAAGGTGAATCGACCTCCATATTCTGATATTTTCCGGGGGGGGAATCTACTTCATCATTGATGACCAGTTTCGAAAACACGGATATCGATAACCGATGTACACTCGTTCGTTCATACTAGCAGAGAAAACCGGGTTAGGGCCACGACCATTACTTCGTTAACTTATGAAAAGTGTGGGAATGAGGACCGCTAATTTAGTGCTCTTAGAGAACCAACGTACGACCGAACATTTCACCTAGTGTAAGCAGTTTTGGATCGAAAAACTAACTTACGGAATTACATACATGTGGCGATAACACGGCAAAAGTGTAAGACCTCTGGAAATGCCTTTTGTTACATCCTAGCATTTCAGTTTCATGAATATGTTACATGATGGTTCATTTGGGAGCACAACAGAATAACCTGAAGGGTCTGACAGAATTCTATGAGGCAAACGCTGTGTTCAACTGGCCAAACTAGCTACGTTTTCTGACCGACAACTAGCGTGAGTCTGAGCGTTTCTCAGACATATCTCCTTAAATTATTGCGTGAACGGTAACAAAGGATGTTCCGCCTAATGTCAAGCAATTCCGGAAACCTCTCACATATCAAGTACTCACAACCTATCGTTTTGTACGCAACAACTTTTAAAGTGTTCCAAGGTTAATTTGTGCATGTTTTATCGCAGGCACTGTTGGGCTCGTGGCAATAATCGATTGTTGTTATTGTCCATTAAATTTAGAAACGACCAAACAGCGATGTGATTAATCTGAGCGCAGGCCTGATTCAGAGGAAGGTGCCAAGTAGAAAAGTGGAACTAACACCTTCGGAACTAGTATTGACTAAAAGTAACTCGTACTCAAACAAGGTTCTAACAGTCCACCATCACAGTCTCATCGACGCCAAAATAGACTCGGCAGCATCCAGTCGACCCAGCCGGCAGTTCACACTCCCGGCTAAAATGACTATCAGGACAATGTGTCGACTTAGAAGAAGCAATTGGAGCCGGACACAGGCATTCCTGATAGTAACACGACTGCAGTCGGTAGGGGGGGGCAAGCAAACAATGAAAGTAACTCATTGGGTTTGGCGTCTACAGTGGATCCTAACAGGGCTTCATCGAACAGACAACAGAAAAGCTACTGCTAGGGTTACACCAACACCGGTTTGACCACAAGCGGCAACTGTGGAGCCACTTGAAATGCACACCAAACTTACCGTTATGCAAATCCAACGACAACTCAAGGGAGCAGCGTGGGGGGGGATGCCTCTCAGAGTAGTGAAAACCCAACAAAAACATACATCGTAGAATCGCTCCAGTGATATACGGACAGGTTAAACCAACTTTGACAGCGTGGCTCAACGTAGCCACTTTTCGTTGAGAAAAACGAAACCAGTATGGCAGATACGACTACGTGAGAAGTATGGACAGAAATCCCGTGGCAAATGAATAACTACGGTGCTAAATGTTGACGCAATATAACAATTACATTTTTAACAAAGCTTGAAAACCGGCACATCATTGCCCTTGATTAAACGACGTTCGACGCCATCTTTTGAAATAATTGCCAAGCGAACACATCCTCCACTGGAACCATCTCTGTTGATAGCAAGGGCAACACCTGAAATCAAAGATGAAAAACACGAAGGTGAAGCGCGATCACGCACGAGCACACGGCCTATAGAAAAAAAATCGACAGCAATACAACAAAAGTTGTTAATGATAACTGTCTTGCTGTTAAGAAAGTCCGCTTTAAAGTCAGAAAGGTGAAGCCAGAATATCCAAGTCTAGGTGGCCAAACATTTCAACTCTCCAACCAGAACCCTTTGTCCCGAGGACTGCATGATAAAAGAGCGGTTGAAATGCACACCGAGCCCTAGACACATGAACTGATATCTCCATGGAATCCCCTAGGTGCCTATGCAGCACCCAAAGCGCAAACACATTTCGACCAATCCAAACACATCACTATCTGGAGTGAAAGCAAGTACAGAATTCAGCCAACCTTGCAAAGACACGGTGCACATAAAGGGTACGAAAGCCACACTGCAAATACCGTGTCGTGAACAAACATCTGAAAAAAATTGATCCATTCTCTCTGAGTACGCTATCCGGGTTGTATTTCGGTCAGACAATACCTTAGAACGAATGGTGACGCATCCTAAGGATCCAGTCTGTATGGGCGACCAGACAGACTGCGTTTACGAAGTCAGATGCGATGATTGCAATGCCAGCTACATTAGAGAGACAAGTAGACAACCAAAAGTAAGTGTTGCCGAACACAAGAGGCACGCGAGGTTACCTCCCAAACACGCCTATCAAATTCAGAAGCTGGAGAAGGATTTGGCCATCGCACTACATGCATTGCAAGAGAATCACAACGTAGGTTTTGATCAAGCTCGAGTGATACACACGGGTCTACCTTCATATGCGGAGCGGTGCTGTGCTTAATCCCTTAACATTTACACACAACACGCTCGTGTTATTCGCAATGATAGTAAACCCTTGACTGCGGTGTGGCGTGAATGGATAAACAGCACCAGACACGGACGCCTCTTATCTACAGCTTTCTCATCCTCACTTGATAGGCAAAGGCTTAGACCAATCCGGTCATATACAACACAAATTGACATAATCACGGCAAATCCCATGTGACCTCTGCTCCTTTGTTAATGTGATTTTGATCACAACAATCCCAAAGAAGGGCAGCCGGGGTGGTTGAAATGTAGAGTATTACAACTTGCTCCCAACGCTGTTATTCTCAATCTGTCCATCAAAAAGTGAGGTATCATCAGCAAGACAGCTTCCTTACAGTTTTCGATGCACCTTGTCATTAAACGCATTCACTTTACAGGCAACGCGTCCAAACAACAGCATTTACACCAATGAACCCGACTAGCTACCATCTCACCAAACGTCCCGAGCAACCAACGCTCAATCACAAAAGCCTCAGTCCGGCAGAAATGCACGATCCACAGTGGTCAACCCTTTCGTAAACGATTTCATTTCTCTACGCCAAATCATCACTCGTTCGCCAGTCAGCCGCGGTGTCGGCAAAGAGTGACGGTGTGACAGGCGACTAGTTGACATCCTTAATACATGACCTAATCATCTAAGTCTATGCAGATGTAGGGAGTGAACAAATGAACTCACTTAACAATCAGTGTCAAACACCAGCTTCCTAACGGCTTCATTGCTTACTCGTTGATGTCACCCGACGTCAGTGATCAAACGCAGACATCCATGGTCAAACACCTGAAGACGGTTCGCGTCTTCTCTCCGAGCGGCCACAATTCGCTGCCGTAAAAAGTAAGACGACCCTCACAGTCGACTTATATACGCGACCCATAAGCATCAGAGAGACATCACTGTCTCCAGAGGTGTCCTCGATTAGTTCATACCGTTCTATTATCAAAGATACATGTTTCTACTTCTCGCCCTACACCACTCAATCACAAAAGCCTCAGTCCGGCAGAAATGCACGATCCACAGTGGTCAACCCTTTCGTAAACGATTTCATTTCTCTACGCCAAATCATCACTCGTTCGCCAGTCAGCCGCGGTGTCGGCAAAGAGTGACGGTGTGACAGGCGACTAGTTGACATCCTTAATACATGACCTAATCATCTAAGTCTATGCAGATGTAGGGAGTGAACAAATGAACTCACTTAACAATCAGTGTCAAACACCAGCTTCCTAACGGCTTCATTGCTTACTCGTTGATGTCACCCGACGTCAGTGATCAAACGCAGACATCCATGGTCAAACACCTGAAGACGGTTCGCGTCTTCTCTCCGAGCGGCCACAATTCGCTGCCGTAAAAAGTAAGACGACCCTCACAGTCGACTTATATACGCGACCCATAAGCATCAGAGAGACATCACTGTCTCCAGAGGTGTCCTCGATTAGTTCATACCGTTCTATTATCAAAGATACATGTTTCTACTTCTCGCCCTACACCACCACCGCCGCAAATGATGCAGCTTCCCAAGTATACAAACTTGTCAGCAGCCTCCATAACTTCATCATCCAACTTAAAGTCTACTGAATCAAATCGATCGTGCAGCACTTTGCATTTCGAGGTCGCAAAACGCATTCCGAAGTACCCAACAGAGTGAGAAATAGCGTCTACCATCAGGATCATTTGGTCTTTTACCAGACAAGAGGTCCACATCGGTGTCTTGTGAGTACCGTACACGGTCCTCCACTACTTCACCTTTAACAAAATGTTCGACGGATCACCGTTAACCCTAACCTGAGCTGAACTATGGGAATAATGTGCTGACAATATGTTCGCATGATTTCTTGGCACACCTCTGTGTTTGAGCTACTCTTAAAGCATAGGTCCGTTCACCGAATTGAGCAATCCTTTGTAGCGGGAAAATACCGCAATCGTTGGCCAGCAATACGTAGGACGACAGTCCAGAATTTGGCAAACAAAGAGCATTTGGTCACCACATCATCATCCAGCACGAAACCCTGCCTGTTCTCCTCTAATGTCTGCCCTCGAGCTGCAGTGAGTCGATGAAGTATAATGCATCCCAGAAACCTAGTAATGACTGGGATCAAGATAAACAACCTATGGTTTTTGTAAGAGTCCCAGACAACTTGGAAAAATTGTGCCAACAAGACTTTATCGATGCAGGCCCCGTAAAGGATAAGGAAATGTCTGTGGATGATCGTCAGGCTATTGGGATAATGGAGACTTCAATACGTTGAACTGACGGTCATTACGAGGTAGCCCTCCTGTGGCGCCCTGGATCCTTCCTGCCACTTGACAACAAGTCCATCGCCCTGAAACGTCTGCAAATGTTACGGCAACGTCTTATGAAGTGTGGATTTGGCGCAGCGCTATTCTCGCGTAATGGATGAGTACATCAGTCGGGGCCACGCCGAGTTAGCCCCTGGAGATGAGACAGCTAGTTGTCGGTGGTATCTACCCCACCATCCCGTGTTCCATCCTGCTAAGCCACAGAAGCTGCGAATTGTCTTCGACTGCGCAGCAAAGTATGCAGGCAAATCTCTAAATGACCAGCTGCTATCGGGGCCGGATCTAACAATTTCATTGGCTGGTGGGTTAAGGCGATTTCGACGAGAGAATATTGCGGTCATGGCAGACATCGAAGCGATGTTTCATCAAGTTCGCGTGCCCGATAGAGACCGCGATACGCTGAGATTTTTGTGGTGGACGAATGCTCAGATGCAAGGCTCTCCGACGGAATACCGCATGTGCGTTCATCTATTCGGCGCCGCTTCGTCTCCTAGCTGCGCTACGTTTGCTTTGAGAAGAACCATTTCAGACAACGCCGACCACTATGATGCAGACGTCCTGCGGATCGCAAAGAAGAGCCTTTACGTCGACGACTGTTTATTCAGTGCAGCAACCATTGATAACGCTAGGGACTCCGCCAATCAGCTAAAGACCCCATTGGCGAAAGGCGGCTTCAACCTCACAAAGTGGACAAGTAACGATGAGAGACTGTTATCACTGCTACCGGAATCGGAACACATGGTATCAACACAACCACTTAACCTAGGCGAACCCAACGTGCAGAGGGCATTGGGGTTGAAGTGGGACCTCAAGAATGACGCTTACAGGTTCGACGTGCCACCGATGGACAAGCCGTTCACTCGAAGAAACATACTTTCTTATGTTTCTTAGATCTACGATCCACTCGGGTACATTGCACCCGTTACATTGATTGCTCGATGGATACTCCAGTGACTATGTAAGTTGCATGTGTCATGGGACGATCTTATTGAAGGTGAAGAACTGGCTTTGTGGACGAAGTGGATAGCGACAATACCGTGCCTCAACCAGTTTTGTTTTGCAAAGGGGCATTAAACCCCACGGGATAAAACGCTGTAGTGATTTCCAGCTGCATATCTTCAGCGATGCCTCTGAGACGGGATACGGCGCGGTCGCTTACCTCGTGATGTCCGATGATTGCCATATTAAACACTGCTCCCTGACAATCGCGAAATCTCGAGTGGCTCCCATCCACTTGACAAGCATGCCCCGGTTAGAGTTAGCGGCAGCCGTCGTTGCTGTTAAACTGGCCCAACAGATAGAGCGCGAAGTGGAAATGTCAATTGAATCTACTACGTTTTGGACTGACTCAATGATCATCTTGCACAGTGTGCTAAATTCGTCCAAACGATTCCCGACCTTTTTTGCTAATCGGTTGCCACAATTCACGAACCATCTCGACCACAGCAGTGGCGTTATGTTGACACAAAACGCAATCCAGCCGACCTTGTATCGCGCGGCATCTATGCCCACGAATCTCAGAAGTTGGACCGATGGTTATATGGCCCTGAATTCCTACGCAATAAGGAAGACGAATGGCCACGTCTTGCGGAAGCCGAACCAGGCACGATAAAGGACGTTGAACAAGTTTGCAATGCCGCTACTATCCAAACTTCAGACCATTCACATTTCTTTATGCCAAAGTTTGAGGACATAACATCTTGGGACAAGCTACTACGAACGGTCGCATGGCTTATTCGATATAAACAGTTTGTATCTAAAGGAAGACAAACGGTCCGCACAGGAAGACTGACCGCCTCAGAACTTGACGAAGCAACGAATGAGATATGTAGATTAGTGCAGCAGCAAGTATTTCATTCAGAATTGAGGAAACTTCAGACCCACTGGTGCACTGAAGAGACGATGAAGATACATTCCGAATCCATCAAGAAAGTCCTTCGGAGTAGTCGCAGCCCACTTCAAAGGCTGAATCCATTTTCACTCAATGGTGTTTTACGTGTAGGTGGGCGACTGCAACAATCTTGTTTACCTTATGATGCGAAGCATCCGATCATTCTGCCTGCGAAACACTTTGTGACCCGTTTGCTGATTCGGCACTACCACAATATCAATGGTCATATGGGACTAAGTTATATTCTGTCGGCTATACGACAACGATACTGGATAACAACAGCCAACAGGACGATCAGAAGTGTTCTATATGATTGTTATCAGTGCCGCCGATGGCTCTCCCAACCGTGTCAACAGGCCATGGCTCCACTTCCTGCCGATCGGACTGAGATAGAGGTATGCCCATTCACCACCACCGGGGTTGATTATTTTGGACCCATTTGTGTTAAACGGGGACGCGGAACGGAAAAGCGTTATGGCTGCCTCTTCACATGTTTCAGCACGAGGGCCGTACACATTGAGGTGGCGCACTCGTTGGATACTGATTCATTCCTATGTGCCTTTAATCGATTTGTTGCCAGACGAGGCTGCCCGCGAAGGCTATACAGTGACAACGGAACGAATTTTACGGGAGCTTCCGAAGATGTCAAGAAACTACTGTTGACGTGGAATAAAGAAAAGATATCCAAAGCCCTCACAGCTCACGGTTGTGACTGGATTTTCAACCCACCAAAGGCGAGTCACTGAGGTGGAGTGTGGGAAAGGATCATCCGAACAATAAAACGGATCCTCTTAGTGACATTACGGGAGCAAACAGTATCTGACGAAGTTTTACACACTACACTACTCGAGATCGAAAGGATTCTCAACGACCGACCTCTGGTCAAACAAACAGACGATCCCGATGACCAGTACGTTCTAACACCGAGTAAATTACTGCTGCTTCGAGGCAATCCCTCAGTACCCTTAGCCGCTGTGGTCAACGAAAATCAGTTCAACAGACGATGGCAAGTGGCGCAATACCTAGCCGACGTGTTTTGGAGCAAATGGCTGAGGTGCTATCTACCTACACTACAGACTATTCAACGATGGCAACTCATTAAACCCAATTTAAAAAGGGGAGATCTCGTGTTACTGTTAGAACTTGGCGCCCCAAGAGGTCATTGGTCAAAAGGTATTATCGAAGAGGCACATGAAGGTCAAGATGGTCTGGTGAGAGACGTCATTGTGAGGACATCTAGCGGACTATTTCGGAGAGACGTGAGGCAGCTGTGTAAACTCGAAGGCGACCTCGTACTTGCTGATCCATAGAAAAATCATGATTCGAACGTTTCCCATGCACTTATGTGGTTACAACTCCTGTGGTCCACAGGCTCGAACCTAGAGGGGAGTGTAACATCCATTTGGACTTTCATTCCACTCTCCGCCTACTTTCCCCTCTTTGTGAGTAGTATGTTTGATGAAATAACTGTGGTCGCATGAAGGTCGCTTGGCCTCCATCTTGAATTTGGACATTTTCTGTTTGTGCTCGACCAGACGGTCGAAAACTCTCCCGGGACGTGCCATTTCGAACGTATGTGACATTTCATATTCATTCATATGTCTATTCATGTGCATTTGCTGACATCTATGTATTTTCTACTATAGAAACATTACCGAGCTGTTTGCGGTCGTTCTGTTTGATTTGACCTCGGGGTGTTAAGTTCTAGTGGTACCCAGCTGACCTCTGAAGTAAAACGCAGAGAAGATTCTACAACTATTCTGCTTCGAAACTCCAGTTTGAACACGAGGTTCGGTCCAGGCGTAACCAGAGACCTGGAGTAAGGGTGCTTGGATCGTCAGTAATCAAGAGGTGACAATAAAAGTGCGAGAATAGTGAATGCGCACCTCAGATACACAGTAGATATCAGGCTTCAGACTTGAGCAACTTGCTAGCCCTCTTGTAGGACAATGTGGACAGTTAGCCTACCGATGTTTGTAAATGGTCTTAGTGTTAGAAAATACGTACCACTCCACGGTTGGACGGTAAAACAGAACAAGAAAGTGGTAATGTCTAAACAATGCCACCGTATAGGAAAACATACATTCTGACGTCACTTGAACGTTTATGCCTCGGAGAGGAGTTCACTTGGGGGACCCCACCCCGACTCCCACCCAAAATTCTGACTTGCCAAGCACCAGGAGGTAGTCTTGTCAGGAGAACTTATTTGGAGCCAACATCTTCGGTCTGACTCACTTGACAGTGAGAGAACTGTGTAGCCCAAGCGCGCAATAAACAAGATATTGATGCCTGATCCTGGTTACCACTAGGCACAGTATGTGTATTCAAAGTCTTTTCAAACTTCCGAGTAATATTGAAAGTCTTTTGAACGCATTAGATAACACACCGAGAAACACGGTTAACCGCTGGATGATCGGATTGCTCTGCTTGAATTTCTTCTAACCCCTTGCACTTTAATCGGACGACAATAGTGCTACACCCGTAAAAACAGATCTGATGTATACCGATAAGATTGTGTCTCGGTGCCTAAGCATCCCCACGTAGTCGGCAATGCAACTGCTGTTCAACTTAAAACAACTGATTTCTGTCTGACTGTTTTTCTTCGGTCTATTTAACATGGTTGTACCTAGTACGGTCGATTTCCCAGCTGGCTTGGCCGGCAGAAACAGTGTACTGCGAATGTCTGATCATCAAATCAAGATAACACAACAGATCAGGATGACTGGTCTCTTCCTCAGCGAAAGCAAATGAGCGTCTCATTCGATGAGAACTCTGGGGATGCTTTCCTGACAAGCAGAGAATAGGTAACAGTGGATATCATGAACATACTTGGTACTATGCTGCCGTTCCACTTGTCTTTATCCCACTATCACGAAATGATACAACAAACTTACCATTGTTGAGTGGCTTCCAAATACTATACAGACTCAACATAACATCACGAATTCTGTAGGCTACTCAATTCACTTATTTTGGTTTAGAAGAAAATATACCTGCCATTGGGAGTGTTCAGCGAACGGAAACACAGCGAAACCCCAATATCAGGTGAACTATTAGCTGAGACCACAGGATCACAAGCACACAGGGTTTTGTTAGGGAGGCGCGTGACAATCCTGGAAACCTAAAAGGCCCAGGGAGAAAACGCATCGCTGGAGAGGGACCGCAATGGACGAGCACACGCAACTTGTCGACTAAAAACAGGAGACACCTGGACGTTGAAAGTAGTTAACTTTAACACGCACGGCGATTTTGGAAAATGTGGAGACCCAACCGATGACAGTGAAGTCCTGGATGAGAAGCGAGCAGTGCTGAAATGGCCACTGGCCAAGATATTTATCCTGTGGGTCCTGATTTGAAAGTTTCGATCTGCTCATTGGAATTTCGAATAGATCGTGACAGCTTGAATCGCAGTTACCAACTGCACATGACGGGGTCATAAGAGAAAGCATTACAAGTTCCAAAATCGAACCTCTATCAAGTAACAATTCTCGCTAATTTATCAACAACAGGAACGATCTTCCGGGGGGTAATTACCTGCATCACTAAGGTTCATTTCAAAGGCATTGTAGATAGCCGCTTGTGCAGTAGTTAGAATAGCAGATCCCTGTTTAGACGCAATCGCCAATAACAATGCTATACACTACTGACAGTGATTGCACAGAAATCAACGAGCGTCCGCTGGATAACGACACCGTAGAGTTAAGCATTGGTGTGAACCACTGATGTATTGCTGTCTATGATGATGATGATAACGATGATGATGATCCGCATAATCCGTGATCACCACAGATCGAGGCTCAGCAAGTAAAGTCGCATATCAACCGCAGAAGTCGAACGGAATTCACATATCTCTGGATATTCATCTTGTACATAACCCCTAATCCTTATCATGAGTTAGCTTAGCTTCTTACAATTCTATTCTAGTTGCCATGTGAAGTGTGGTATGAGTCAGCTTGTCAACGGATCTACGCTGACTGTTCTGCACCGCCATCATCACCATCACAGACAGCAATACATCAGTGGTTCACACTAATGCTTAACTGCCACACAACCATAAAGAAAAAGCAAACCCTGTATAGGAAGAGGGAATGAAAAAAGAAGGGGTCAGGAAGGGACCTATCTACTGGATATAACTACGTCCACATTCAAACATTCAACATCAAGGTGCCTACAACTTGCAAACAAACAACCGAGCTGCAAGTGAGAGTAAGGCGTCATCAGCACCGTTATGAAACTGCTTGCTCATATTCCACTGGCTTGACTGTCCCATCTGTGTACTACACAATTACTGTGCATTAGCTAATCGATTATTATTCCGGTTGCGTTCATCGACACTGAGCTCCGACGAGCTAAGTGAAATTGTATCATATATACAAACGTCAAAAGTGAAATATCGTCGAAAAGAATTTTTTTCGCAGCGTAACTAAAGGTCTATAAGTAACGAGAGCCAAAGACCATGAATTAAAGTCGTGTAGCCACACCAGGCGCATATGTATGGACCTGTGTATTATATATCAAGGGGGCCGAATCTATCTAGCCGTGGATGCTGCGCGAAGGGCCATTCTAGGCAGTTTTCTCTTAGATGAATTGGTCCACCTCAAATGTCGTGGTATGCATGGAGATAAATACAAATCAACATTGACAGTATTACACAATCACCTCATCTATCATCATTGTGCCAGTATTGGGGTAAGAAAATCTCCTGCTGAATAAATAAATGCACCGAAAAACGCAGTGGTCAACGAGGTTTGTAATCCAGACGAAAACTAAGTCACTCTGTAAGTAAAAACATTGAGACGGTTGTTCACAAAAATATATGTCCGTGCAAGTAAAAACTTCACCGTTTTTCGGGCGGTCACCGTGATATTCTAAATGTACCGGTAGGTCCACTAAAAACAAGTCACAATGCATTGAGAAATTTCTCAACTGCTGAAGACTTTTCGCAATGTTCCGTCAGCTGTTTAAAGCATGGTCAGAAGCAATGGGAAAGCTTCGGTATCAAAGGTGTCGCACTCCATAATAAATTTCATCAATGTATACAGAAGTTAACGAAAAGGAAAAGGTGTTCACAGCTTCATATAAACTTCTGAGCAACTCTGTGGAATGAGCGTATCACAATACAATCTTGTAAGAAAGCCAGTATTGAAAATGGCTACCACTCAACAGCATACCGTAGACTAACCTCACGTTGATACTGTTAGAGGTGTCTTGCTATGACTAAGAATGGCTAGGAACATGACGGAAATCAATGAGAGTTTCCGGCATCCACGCTTAAACTAGCCTACAAACAAGTGCAGCCCTCCCTTAAAAATCCGTATCATAGCTTACCTTACAATGTGTTTGGGTCCACGTGCACGTCCCTTCGTTAGTCTCTTACTCTCCAGTACACGCATTTACAATGCCTCCTCGCCGTGGGGCCGTACCTCTCTTCTAGTCCCGACGCTCAATACTCTCAAAATCTCAACCTACCACTTTAAGGCGTGATTCCACGAATAGAAGCGTAAAGCTGGAGGAAGCGACCGCTTCTTAAGCCTGTCAATAACTGCCGAACTCTGGCCAGCGAAAAAACTCTTATGAAGCACTCAGTCCATTGGGTCATGTCATCAGAATTACTGATGCAAAATGAAAGATCCGATCACAAACCTGTGGATACAAAGTTGGCGCATTCCTCTTTTGTCATTCCCTTCCTGTATTCTCTATCGAAATATCCGTAGATATATGTGCTTCCCGAGCCACCCGTGACTGCTGGTTGTCTGAGAAGCATTCCTCCGAGCGGAATCGAGTAAATCTACGGTTGGAAAGCGGTTAATCTGAGTGCCCGTACATTACCTGACCACCGAGAGTGTCATCCCAACCGGCTACAAAAAGCCCAACAGTCAAGTCATCGCGGTAACTATAGCAGAGGGAGCGACACGCTACGGCTGCTTCTAAAACCGTTGGATCTTTGTCCATTTCCACTCGATGAAAATCAAGTTGATAACGAACTATATCGGCAACCTTCTGAGTATCTGCTGCTGACCCGGAACGGCAGCAAAAAATATTTTTCGCTAAGGGGGTTAATTTATCTGTCACCCGATTAACAACGTATGTTCTACAGAAGTGGTAACAGTATTTGAGAAAATAAATACCCTGATGATGTTCTTGAATCGGCTCCAATAACGACACCTTTGTCAAACTCACAAGCAAACAAGGTTGTCTGTAACTGAGTGAGGTGTCAATGATCCAAACGTACCCCAGTATATACTTCACCGAAACTGGGTCTCCATGAGTCGGTAGGTGACACGACTGTATCGCCATGTCCGAAGAATGTAGCCTCCAGCATCTTGACGAAGCAGTACCGCAATTGCGCGTAATGCGCGCGCTTTCCACTGGCCTCACTGGCTTCCTGTGGAGCTGGGAGCAAAATAATTACATAGTGTCACCGCCTCGCAGTATCCTGGTGATACTTTTCATTTTGTACGCGAAAAACTGGAAAACTCCAATGAAGTGAATGTGATCTGAGTTGCTAGCAAAACGGCAGATATGATATTTTCAAGTCCCCAAATCCTAAACGCCCTGCGACATGAGAGTTACCTTACTAGTACCAACGAACCTGTTCACGTCATCTTGAGCGTGAATTTCCCGCTAAACACTAACATCTTTGTTATTATGTTGGCCTGAGTATCTTAGTTCTACTCGTGGCTGGACAGTCCACCCGCGCCATCTTCACCACTGTATGCCAGCGATTTCTGGCGATTTGTACACGGGTTCGAGGCTGGGGGCCCAATCTACCCGGATCCAGTCAGTTTGCTCGTTTCGATGTCCAACGGTTTTCTGGTGACCTGAAAGGCAGTCATTAAAAACGGGGTGTAGCACCGCTCTTGTGGGTTACAGAAAGTACCAATAACAGAGTGAAATAATAATCTAGCGAAACAGGATAAATTATCAATTTAACGGTTTATTAAGTAGGTGAGAATCGAATAACACTTTGAGACGGTCTTTAGAAGAGCGGCTAACAATCTCTAGTGGTAAGTCGTTCCAGTGGTTGATAACTCTATGAGAGAAGAACTGTTGTCTTAGGAAGATCCGAGGTCGAAGCATATAGAGCTTCTTGTCGTGACCTCTTCGGCTGTTATCACTTACTAGGGTGAAGAATTGTTGCGTTCGTTAGAATAACAATGTTTCGGCTATCGCCGTTGGGGAGGCCGCTCAACCAATCTGACACTCGCTTCATTTGTGAAGGTCGATTAGGGTTTTTGTCTATATTCGTCCTCTTTGGCGGCCGTCGTGCGTTAATGCTAAATGTCCACTCGCGTCCAACTCCCTGGCACCTTTACTTTATGCCTTGAAATCCGCTTGGGACCGGTGAGTAAATCAATAAATGGAGTCTGTTTGCGAGCTCGCCGCTTTTCTGTGGTGACTTCTGATTCTCGTTTACTTCAGGTTGGGAAAAATTTCGGCATACGAATCAAGGAGGTAACATCCCGATGGTCATACATAGGCAGCATCATATTTTAGTTAACCTGACGACATTTGACAACACATAATGTTTAAGTGGTCCACTACCGATTAATCACCTCCACACACTGAATCAGCACGTCGCTGAATGATGAAAGAACCTTCAGGAGCATATTCAAGGAGAATTACCGTCTTCTGCGTTGACCGCCCAAGTGTTAGTGGTCGATAGGCAGGGGTAGTAACGCTCCTTTTACGCTATAACAGTCCCATTACTCTCGTGCTAACCAGAGCCGATACTATGAGGATAGTGAAACTTTGCAGCAGGACTTGGACGCGATATCAACACTGGTAGTTCATTGAAACTTAACTCTAAACTCGGCTGGAAGATATCAGGGATTTCAAGGCACATGTTACAAAACAACTGTTGACACAGTGCAATGCCGAACGCAACTTTGGAGTGCTGGTATCAGACACCATCGAAACACAGACTCACACGACGCGGGCGTGCAATAAACCCAGGAAAGTGCTCGGGGCTATCGATCGATCTTACGTTGAGGTGTCCAGGGATGGCTTTTTTACTTTCTTCTTCTCATGTTCGTCCGAGATTGGAGTACGACTACGTTTCTGTGTTCCCTCGTACACAAAGTGAGGCATCTGAAATCGAAAGAATACAGAAGGCAGCCGCGCACATGGTTGTCATCAGAGGCCTCTCGTATAACCGACTGCCAGAGTATCTAAACATGTACCCTCGGAGTTACCGACGAATCTGCGGTGACCTTAGTGTGATACGCCACATTTTGCAAGCAGACATGGGTAAGAAACTGAGAGAAGGTTTCCTAGACAATGTTTGGGGAATACCTAGATGACCTATGGAAAGTTCGACAAGAATCTTGCAAAATCTTTTCTAACACTTCGCAGACCGCTGTAAGTGATAAGAAACATAGGAGTGGAACTGTCGCCATACTACCTGTACGAAAGTGTGGTGTGCGAATGCGCACACTCTACACGTCGGAAGAAACCCTCTAAACGGTAATGTTCATTTATCCATTTGATATTATAACAAACTGCAATTTTGCTTACTCCGGGCTTAAAGCATCCTGTTTCATCCATTATCGCACAGATGGATAGCATACTGAGAAGATAATTCTGGTCCGCTCCTGCTATCTTCATGATGTTAATCCTATTATATATCTTGGGGATGGGCTTCTGGTTGATGACAATGAGCAGCATGTCTGTGAGATGATGAACCATTTTTAGAGCGCTCATGAAATGAGGCCGCATGCGAGCAAGATGTATGGAGCTGAAATGCGTCAACACGATTTGGGAAAACTACGGACGGGGCGCAACAGATTAGGTGATCGCAACAAACCTATTGGGCTGTGAGATGTGTTAAAAGTGGAGGGCAATCGCAGCACTCTCCTGAGGAGGAAAGTGATAAGGTTAGTTATGTTTTTACCAAAAAGTGCTCTTACATTGCGTCCTAGGTAACAAAATGTTGTTCTATGTGATGCCACACAGTTAAATCATGGTGGCTTCACACTATGGCACGCTATGTTGGTAGGTGTAACTTTAGTGTGCTCCGGTTTTTACTCACTAATTTTCTGCGATTTCAGCGATTTGTACACGGGTTCGAGGCTGGGGGCCCAATCTACCCGGATCCAGTCAGTTTGCTCGTTTCGATGTCCAACGGTTTTCTGGTGACCTGAAAGGCAGTCATTAAAAACGGGATGTAGCACCGCTATTGGGGGTTACAGAAAGTACCAATAACAGAGTGAAATAATAATCTAGCGAAACAGGATAAATTATCAATTTAACGGTTTATTAAGTAGGTGAGAATCGAATAACACTTTGAGACGGTCTTTAGAAGAGCGGCTAACAATCTCTAGTGGTAAGTCGTTCCAGTGGTTGATAACTCTATGAGAGAAGAACTGTTGTCTTAGGAAGATCCGAGGTCGAAGCATATAGAGCTTCTTGTCGTGACCTCTTCGGCTGTTATCACTTACTAGGATGAAGAATTGTTGCACGAACCCTGTGCTAAAGAGAAAGTGTGTAACAATTAAGTCGCCGCGGTGTCTACGAAACTCAAGTGGATGAAGATCGAGAATTTCAGGGCGAGACTCGTAGGATAGATGCCGTAAGCCAGTGACCATTCTGGTGGCTACTCGCTGGACACGTTCAATGGCGAGTATGTCCTTCTTCAAACCGGTGTAGACGACTTGATTGGCATACTCGAGCAATGGTCTTATGTAGACTCTGTAAAGCGTGTGAAAGGCGCGCTTGTCAATCCGGGGGAAGGTTCGTTTGATCATCCCGAGAGTCATGAGACCCCTTTTTGCGGCCAGCTGGTGATGATAAGAGAAGGACAACCCAGACGATAGCCAGATCCCTAGGTCTTTTTTGAGGTCTACTTTCGTGATACCTACTACACTTTGTGCACCATGTATCACGAATAGGTTCCCAGAGTCTCCTCCGAGTGACATGTGCGCACACTTACTGTCGTTTAGAGGGAGACTCCAATCCTCTGACCAGCACTTAATACGATCAAGGTCAATCTGCAATGCACTGGGGTCACAGGCGTTCCAGATTTTTAAGTCGTCGGCATAAAGGAGAGCGCTGCTGGAGATCAACTCGGGGAGATCATTGATGTAAATAAGAAACAACAATGGACCAAGTACCGATCCTTGAGGGACTCCCACAGAGACTGGGGATGGAGACGAAAGGCCTGGACCGGTTTTTATTCTGAAAGTCCTGTTACCAAGAAATGGAGTTATCCAGCGGAGTACTTCTCCTTGGATCTCATAGGCTTCTAGTTTATGCAACAGAGGACCGTGTGGGACACGATCGAAGGCTTTGGCAAAGTCGAAGAAGATAGCATCCGAGATATGACCATTGTCTTTGGCCTCTGTTAGGCTATCCATGAAGCTTAACATATTAGTTATGCATGACCGATCGGGAAGAAAGCCATTGTAGTTCAAAGAGAAAAGGTTATTTGAGAAGGAATGCTTGAAGATAGTGCGTTTTAACAGTCGCTCCATTATCTTGCATGGGATGCTGGTAAGACTGATCGGCCGATAACTAGCAGGAGAGTGACTATCGCCTGTTTTAAACATAGGTGAGACATTGGACTCTTTCCGTGCCTCCGGAAGAGTGCCTGTCCGAAGTGTCTGTTTAAACATATCAAAGAGAGGCACCGCCAAACAGAGGGCCGCTTCTTTGAGGATCCGGGGATGGATCTTGTCCGGTCCCATGGCACTGTAGTGATTGATCTTAAGCAAGAGGTCCTGAACTTCGGACACAGAAAAGTCAGCTGTCAGGATGGGGTGTTGGAAGTGCCCCTGCGGGAGAATTGGATGCCAGCTTGACAGATCCACATTGTAGACTGCGGAACAGTAGTCTCTGAACACCTCGGCAACTTGGCGGTTGGGTGAGGTTTCTCCGTCGGGAAGCCGCAGAGAAAGCGCTGAAGGCTTAGTTTTCCTCTGGCGTCGTATATACTTGAAAGTAAGTCTTATCCTCGTGAGCTACCTGTAGGATTTTCGACTGTATGTGTTGGGTGTGTTGCCGGATTTCCCGCTTGGACCTGTTTCGTACAGAGCGAAAGGCCTCGGGATCCTCTGGCCTCTCCGTTAGCTTCTGTTTGGAGAATAGGCTAGAATGTACTTAAAGAAGGCGGCGTATTATCCGCGGAAGCGGTTTAGGAGAGGAGAACTTCCATAGTTTTTGAGAGACTCCCCTGATGTTAACGTGCTTCATCTTTAGTTCAGCCGCTTTTCCCAATACTTCCTCCGTGCTAATCTTTGCGGGTAACGTCACAAGGAGTCCCAGTGTCTTCTTGATAGATTTGGAGCGAAGTCTGCTGGCGGAAACAATTTTTGTAGACTCTAGAGGGAAACAAGCGTTTAGCACCGCTCTGGCTTGTTCCCGTGGAGAGCGTGTAGTCGGAAATCGTCCCCACAAGACAAGCTTCTTCTCCCGGAGTGCTCTGTCCTTCAAGCTCGTCGCGATTTCCTCAATTTGAGCAGTGGACAAAGCCACTGCATTGCGAGCATCTGCAGCGCCTGGAAGAGCCAAAGCAATGTACTCATTCAACGAGCTCAGTTCTGACTTCATGTCAGATAAAGTTCTCTGAGTATCATTCAGGGCTTTTTCTACCGTGGCTATCTGTGCGCTTACATCTTTGGACGCCTTGTAGCCACACTTGCACGCGCCTGATTTCTGCTTGTTCGGGTTGGCGAGTAGAGGATCTAACGTGGCATTCAGTGGGGTGCAGCTATCTCGGAAAAGACAGCTCATACAGATAAATGATCTTTTTGAAGAAGTGACCAAGGCGTACTGGTCCTCCATGAGGCCAGTACACTTAAAGTGGTACTAGTGTAGGCACGTCTGGCACTGAATACCGTTCTGAGCAGTCATGCGGCAGCCTCGCATGTCTGCTGTTCGAGCTTTCATTGGTGATCGTTAGGCTACACAATGGAGAGCAATAGTTGAAAATTCGCCATGGCGTGCCACCGTATTCTGTCGGTTCCGTTTACTGCATGACGTCTCTCGGCGCTACCGCCAGTTGGTAGGCTCAGGTGATTATCAGAAGAACCGTATTTACCAGTGGACTAGCATTATAGTTTCCACTGGGAACTGAAGACAGTTTGTTAGTTTGCTGTTGGCTGTGAAGTTTGTCAGTGACTTTGCCTACCAGAATCATATGAACTGTTGGGTTCTTCGCAAAAGTTGTTGGGCCTTCCACGAACTTGGGATCACTGTGTTGTTCGGTAATCACACCGCCGACCTTGTGGGAAGTGGCAACGAACACACCAGAAGTGCTTTTTCGGAAAGAACCGGCGTGTATGCATTCTCCCACAACGTTGTCGAATGTTGCATTAGTGAGTCTGGGGAACGCCAATGCAAGTTGAACTGGGACCGTGCAAGATTGCTTGGGCCGCTGGCAGGCCTGTAACATTTATCAGTGATTTTGAAACCACTGTCACAGTGTGCCATGGATGTAATTTTTGAACATCATGGCGGCACAAATTTGGTAGATAGGATTCATGCAAAAGGGGCTTGAAAAGTGCACTGTAACGAAGAACGCATTTTACACGTTGATACTGGGAGAGGTAATAGGCGTGGCCGCTGTTTTTCATCCCAATGAATGATCTAGTGTTGCTATATTGTTGTTGTGTATCGTTTGATTAACATGTTTCTTTCCATTTTGGTCGAAGGTAGTCGGCAGTGGTTGTCAGCCCTCGTTGGAGCCGAAATTTCTTCTTCTGAGTTTGATGAACCAGTTTTTCGTATATCTGTGTCCGTTCGAGATTCTCGCTTGGACAAGGTAATATGTGCTTAGAATGTTTGCCAAGATACAGCCGTCACATCATTGTGTATAAGTAAACTCAATAAACGGAGACATGTTGGTGCTTTGTGAGGGACAAACGAGTTACTGTCGAGGCATCCGGACTTTGTGTTACACTGTTCAATTCCATTTAAGGAGGTTGTGTAGGTAAGCTGCTGAATTCCTTATGACGGAAAAAACATTAGAAGACAGTAGCGACCGGCCTGAAAGAGGTTACTAGAAACCGGCTGTCAATGGTCAAGAAAAGCTTGATAATGAATTCCAGTATCCTAACCTGTAGTATTTCTCCCACAGCACACGAGCCTATGTGCATTACCCATACACCATCCACAAGCAAGATTGAATGTAAGTCAGAAGAATGAGGTTAGATGCCCGTAGATTCCACAGAACCTCTTACCCTTGTTAATGGAAAGGAAACACGAGGCTAGAAAATAATACGGATACTATCAAACATAAATAAGCTAATGCACAGTGATTTATGCTATTCTTCAAAGAACAGCAATGCTCGTATACAATTGTTATTTGATGCACTGGGCACCAAAATGAAACACAGGTCTAGAGAATAATACGGATAATATTGAACACGATTAATACAATACTCGATTAGTTATGCTGTTCGACAAAGAATAGCAATGATCGTGTATAATTTTTTGATGCACTGGGCAACAAGATAGCAAAAATATGAATGGACAATGACAGCGAGGAAACTTTAACCACTAGAGATTGTTAGCCGCTCTTCTAAAGACCGTCTCAAAGTGTTATTCGATTCTCACCTACTTAATAAACCGTTAAATTGATAATTTATCCTGTTTCGCTAGATTATTATTTCACTCTGTTATTGGTACTTTCTGTAACCCACAAGAGCGGTGCTACACCCCGTTTTTAATGACTGCCTTTCAGGTCACCAGAAAACCGTTGGACATCGAAACGAGCAAACTGACTGGATCCGGGTAGATTGGGCCCCCAGCCTCGAACCCGTGTAAAATAGCTGGAATCGCTGAAATCACTGTCTAAAGTAGATTTCCCTACCAATACATAATTTCCATCGGCATGGGGAGATGCTACTGTAGCGTTTTTTATGCCATTTTTCACTTCATGTTTTTCAATTTTTATTCATGCCTTTTCATTTTCTTCAACCTCACATGTGCACATGATGTTTGAACGAGTTTAATCGATACAGAGAATAATTAATAATTCTCAAATTACACTTCCGACTTCGCGAGTTCTGCTTACTGTTCGTGTTCAGGGTCGGTGGCGTACAAATCTTTGAAACAGCTAGAATTCAGCGGAATCAACCGTTTAATCCGGCAAATTTATTTATTTATCTGTCGTTGGAATTATCTCGGTTGTGACGTCGAGACCATCTGGGGGACGCACGACAAGAAGTATCAGTTGAGAATCCTCATTGGTGTAGTGGAACACTAAACCAACGTGCCTACACGAACTATTTTGAGTTAGTTGTTTTCCTTTTCATCAGAATCCGACCTTCTATTCACACCTGTGTTTCCATATACTGGTTAGATCCACTACATTACAGCTTTTTTAAGTGTTTATGTTTCAGCACAGCAGATTTCTGCTTGAGACTGGTCAATAAAAATCGACTATATTCGGGTGCTTTGGACGTCCTTGTCAAAGTTGTATGTAGGTCGCTGACTATTTAAATATCTGAATGCGGAGGGTTTTGTTTTTCTGGCTCACTTTTCAAGGGCGATGGGGTTTAAATCTTTCAAAAATGCGTTTGTTCTGTGCGTTTGTCACGTTGTGCTTTGGGTGTGCTGTTCATTTTTACCGGTTGAGTTACTGCTCAAGACGTCTTCGTTATTATTTTACTTGCTTCTTCCAGTATATGTTTTCATGGTTATTTCGTTGCTGCACTATCCTGTTTTCACTGTTATCAATTTTAATAGTTTCATTGCCTTTCCATAGTATCTTTGTATTATGCTTGAATGCAACAATACCTCTCTGTCTTTGTCTTACATCTTTCCCTGTGCTGTTGTCATCCTTATGCTGTATATCTCTTGGGATTTGGATAGATTCAAACTTTTATGCGTTGTACTTTTATTGGCAATTCTCATATTGGGACATATATGAGAGACTGCGACCTAATGTTCTCTTAGTCTTCAAGGTTCCGCAGGTGTCATATAGGGGCTATTTCTTCAAGATATTCATGGATAACCGGGTGTTTCTGCACTCTTGAGTGCCCCTGTCATTCATAAAAGGGTCGGATTGCCGAGATAGAATAAGCAGATGCAGATTATCTTGGTAGTCACTTCAGTTAAAATATTTTGGGTACACCAGCGCCCTAACTTGCACCTTGAAAGTGCACGGATAACGAATGGTTGTTGCATGTTCCTGTGGACCACCACTTTGTGATAGAAAAAGTCGTCCCATGAGAAGCCCAGTTCCTGACTTGTGTAAATTTGAATCGTGAATTCACAAAACAAACCCTGTGAACCGAACCGGGTTGATCTGGGCCAACTTCAGTGACTCATAACACGATCACTGTTGGCTGCGAAATTTGGCCATGTCCGACTAGACAGCCAGCGAAATGCGTTCAGTCTTTCTCACTGTAGTTGCGGAACTAGGAATGCCCCACTTAAGCGGGCTCAAGCAGTGTTGTCACTTCCCGTAACTATGTATCGATTGGATACCAAATAGATTGCACACTTTGCTTAGGTAGCCCGCTGCAACCTCCACTTTTTCGTCTACCATCCGTTACATGCATCTACCCATATATACAGAATGTTCTCGAAATGTGAATTTACCCCTTCCCTCCAGCCATTTTTTACGCATATCTAAACATCTTATCCCAACTTGTGTTCTGTACTGTAAAACTCAAACGAATTAAATTGAACGCTTGCGATAAAATGATGGCGCATTAATTCGTGCTCGGGGACCTACCTTAGCAAGTTTACTATTTCGAAATCTAGTCCTCATAGACTGAACGTTTCAAACGACCACGGGGATAATGCAATAGTTAATGTTGATTTTTTTGTGCTTACTGTGATTGCATGTACACGTGCTGATTGTATCATCATTTGTGACATCTCTTCACTGGTGGCGTTTGCCCCTGTGTTCAATAGTGTTTAACATGTGAAAACTCTGGGTGTTGCTATAACTCTAAGCGAAAGAAAGCCAGTCTTCACTTTTTGACCTTCCGCAGAATTACTTCACAATGACTGATATGTACGTGACCATGACGCCCATTCACTTTGACAAAATGAAAACAATTCGTTTTGAACGGACTAACCGGTTGGATCAAGCCTTGGTACATCACGTGGCCGGTGGACAGCACTCAGGAATAATAGTAAACAAGGAAGTTTACGGAAATCATCTGTCAGTGGTCGATACTCCTGAAATGCAGTTGGAATTCACTTGTGTTATGTACAACAGTCGAACGGCGGAAATGCATGCTGTGAGTTGGTTACGCAGTTATCATAGCCTGTTTTAAAGCACCTCGTGTTCTTGTTGAGTATTGCATTTGTTGCTGATTTGATTTCTTTGCTAGTAAGCAAAGCTGAATTTATATATTTGACTTGAACCGTTAGTGACTGGCCGCCAGTTATTTTCTGCTGTAGGCTGATTCGGGCTCGAATGCAGACAACCCCGTTCTTCTGTATGTACACTTTTCACGTCATATTCTTGCCTGACCTACCGTAACTCTCAAACTGGTGTGTGTATCGAACACTGCTGTCTTGAGTATTCTCTTCCTAGGCTGAGCATCCTACCGACGTTAAACCAAAAAGGCTACGCCTTCCATACCGGCTAGACCCACTGATTTCGATTTCTTTGCCATGAAGTACGTTTGGCATGCTCTGTGCACGGTTCATATAGATCGATTTGACTGTGTTGACCCAAGGATAACTGGCACCAATAAGAGAACTCAAGGCAATTCATTTAGCTAGTTTTAGTCATCATCGTAGACAACAATACCTCAGTGGTTTTCACTGATGCCTAACTACCATACCGTTATGAAGTAAAAAGCAAATCGTGCGTATCAAGAGAGAAGATAAAAGATGGAGAGGGGAAGGGACCGAACTACTAAAAATAGCTTCGTCTATATTTCAAGCATTCAACACCAAGGTGCCTACACCTTGCAAACAAACAACCGAGAGAGTAATGCGTCATCAGTAGGACAGCTTCCTCACGGCTTTCACTGCCCCGCGTCATTAAATGCACTCATTTCACACAGACAACTTGGCCAAACAACGACATTATTCACGTCGCTGAGCCTGATTAGCCGCCATATCATCTAACGTCTTTAGCCACCGGCTCTATGAGGCGCGAGTTCCCAAGCCCGAGAGACGAACCCGAAGTACAATTGCTAACCCTTACGTGAAAGATTCCATTTGTCTACCCCAGGTCATTTGTTCACCCCGCACCTTACGCCAGTCGGCCGCAGCGTCGGCAAAGAATGTTCGGTGTGACAGGTATCCCTAGTATATGACATAACCATCTAGACCTGTGCAAATGTAAGGATTGAACAGAAGAACTCGTTTGCCATTCAGTGCCAAACACCCGCTTCCTAACCTCGTTGGTGTCACCCGATGTCAGTGATCGAACGCAGACATCCATGGTCAAACACTTGAAGACGGTTCACGTCTTTTCTCACGAGCGACCACAATTCACTGCCGTAAAAAGTAAGACGACCCTCACAGTCTACTTATATACGCGACCCATATGCATCAGAGAGGTATCAGTCTCCAGAGGTGTCCTCGATTAGTTCATATTGCTCTATTATCAAAGATACATGTTTCTACTTCTCGCCCTACACCACCGCCGCAGATGATGCAACTTCTCAAGTATACAAACTGGTCGGCAGCCTCCATAACTTCATCATCCAACTTAAATTCTACTGAATCAAATTGATCGTGCAGCACTTTGCATTTCGAGGTCGCAAAACGCATTCCGAAGTACTCAACAGAGTGTGAAGTAGCGTCTAGCATCGTTTGTGCTTCTTGGAAAGTGTCAAACAGCAACGCCTTGTCGTTATCATAAACGGGGTCAGTCTGTCTTCCACCCACCCGCTGCCTTGCGGTATAGGCTATTGAGCCAAAGGCTTTGGTTGTGAACCCTAATCGTTCTCCTGTCTAGGTCTGGGCGTCCTGGCAGTATCTCAGCCCACACACGACCATGAATCCTCACAACATAAACAATTCCATACTGCATCGACCGTCTCGCAGTATCTGCTGCATACAGCAGGGTGAATAGGCAAAAACATGCTACTGCTGACCCCTTCCCCACTGTCTTATCAAATTCTGATCTCAGGCCCCTCTCGATTCCCAATTCGGATAACTTCTCTGCAGGTCCCACAACAGATATATTTAATCAAAGTAACACTGTGCCGATAAGTACCAGCTCTCGTCACTCAGTCTCATACCTCCGTCGTCCTGTGGTTCGACCTAGAACGCAAATTAATATAGGTGCCTTCAACGTTTGTACTCTAAAACAAATAGGTCGACAGGCAGCTCTCGCACGGACGATAGACTCGCTACGTATTGATGTTTGCTGTATCTCGGGGAATAGAATCCACGACAGTAGTCAACGTATGGAATTAAAAGCACCTGCACTTTCTACCCGATAGTGGTTACACACTTTGTGTGACTCCCCAGGCTGAAGTAGGTATAGTCCTCAGCACGACGGCTGCAGACGCATTGGTAGATTGGATTCCTGTTAACAGTAGAATTTGTGTCGTCCGCTTGGCAGGTTCTGTTAGGGTCAGTTCTAGACGCAAAAGCGTCAGAAATCTTTTTGTTGTGTTTGCTTATGCTCCAGCTGACTGTATTGACTTTGGCGTGAAGGCCGTCTTTTATTCGGATCTGGCCGCTCTCCTCCGGTCGACACGTTGTTCTGATATAGTCGTTCTGGCCGAAGATATGGACGCCCAAGTCGGCCGACTTGGTGAGGCCGAATCTCGTTTAGGTGGCAGGTTTGGGATAGCATCACATCGGTCGGACAATGGCGGGCGAATATTGCAGCTGTGCACTGAGCATACCCTTCTTATATTTGGCGCCCTCCCTCTCTGAGTCAGGCCCGGTCTCAGATAGATCACATAGTTATAGGTGGCGGGGTTCCATACAGGACTGTCGTTCTTATTGGAGCACGTACCTATATTCAGATCATGCGCTGGTACGTTGTTGTTTCGTACTGACTTTTGCTGGAAATCGACCCCACCGACAGCAACGATTGGCTGCTGAGAAACTGATAATACCGTCGGTGAAGAACAAGTATCAAACCAGCTTAGGAATCCGCCTAAGTAGTTCTCACTCCGATGATCCTGATCGCTCCTGGACCCAGATCACACAGGCCATTCGTGAAGCAGGTACTGTGGTATGCGGCACGGGGGTACATGAAATGAACAAACATTGGATCTCGGAGAAATCCCTGGAGTTGTTAGAAGCCAGACGGAACATCCCTCCTGGCAGTTCATATAACAAGTGTAGAAGAGATGTCCGTAGGAAACTGAAACGTAGCCTAAATGCTGATCGTGAGGCTTGGTTTTTGGGAAAAGTTAAGGAGATTGAGACTGCTTTTGCTTCAGGAAACACTGGCAAACTGTTTAAGCTTATCCGTGCCACTGGTCCCAGGCGACCGTCTGTGAGTGAAGCTATCAGCGAGACAGATAGCACATTCATTTATAATAAGTCCAGAGGGTTAGAGCGATAGGCGGAACACTTTGAGGGTTAATTTAACTGGCCTCCTGCTTCTACCGCGTTGCCGCCACAAACTTGTAATGTAGTGTCCTGGTCGGTAGACTTGGAACCACCCACTGAGACAGGTCCGCAATTGCATTGCGGCTCTCAAGCGTAATAAGGCTGCTGGTCCAGATGACCTTGTGCCAGCACTATTCAAAGAAGGGGGAGAGGCGTTAGTAGAAGCTCTGACTCATTTATTTCAACTCGTGTGGACGACGGAAACTGT
>QNGE01005406.1:31658-44362 GCA_008508345.1 Paragonimus westermani
TGTCTGTGAAGTGAGTGCATTTAATGACGCGGGGCAGTGAAAGCCGTAAGGAAGCTGTCTTGCTGATGACGCCTTACTCTCACTTGCAGCTCGGTTGTTTGTTTGCAAGGTGTAGGCACCTTGATGTTGAATGTTTGAATCTGGACTTGGTTATTTTCAGTAGTTAGGTCCCTTCCCGTCCCCTTCTTTTTCCTTCTCTCTTTCTATATAGGGTTTGCTTTTTCTTCATGGTTGTGTGGCAGTTAAGCATTAGTGTGAACCACTGATGTGTTGCTGTCTATGATGATGATGTCTTCCACCAGATCAGAGGTCCACACCGGCATCATATGAGTGTCGCACACGGCCCTTCACTATTTCACGCTCGACAAAGTCAGATAGAAATGATGAAAGTGCAAAGCCGTTACCTACGCCGCCTCTGGTGTTGAAACTGTTCGACGGTTCACCGTAAACCCTATCCTGAGCTGAACTATGGAAATAAAGTGCCGACAGTATGTCCACATGCTTTATCAATAGCTTGTGCACAGCGCACACCTGCAACAGCCGCCCGCTGTTATCTGATCATTCTGGTGCTTTTCTAAATCTGTCATCAAAGTGGCCGATCTGAGCGTTCCTATCTCCGGCTGAGCTGTGTCGACCGAAGGATAGTGGCCAGATCGGAGGAACAGGCGTTCTTGACACTGATGTCCCTACAGTCAGTTAGCACGTAAGCGAACACAACGACAGGATTTCTGAAACTTTCGCGTCTAAAGCTGGTCTTAGTAGAACCGGCTAAGCGGACGCTACCAAGTCGACTGTTAACGTGGATCCAGTCTACTAGTGTGGCTGGGACCGTGATGCTGCGTGCCCGGTAGCGGCAGCCATGGAGTCTTCCAAATTATGTAACAAGCATCGGGTAAACAGTGCGTGTGCTGTTAGTTCCATCGTCCACTACCGTCGTGTAATCTGGACTCCGAAGTGCAACGGACATCGATATTCAACGAGTCCAACGTTCATGCGAGAGCGGTCTGCTGACCTGAATGTTTTAGAACGCGAACGTTGTAATGACCTATATTACTTCATATTCTAAGTCTAAGCAAGGGACGAGGGAAGCCTGAGGTGGATGGTAAGAGGTGGGACTTACCGACACGGTGTCACTATGTTCTCTTATGGAACCTGCCGAATAATCACTAGAACTGGGGTCGAGATGGGCCTGAGGGTCACATCTGATAGGATAGTGGAGGACGTGTCAGCAGTAGTACTTTTTTATCTACCCACCCTGCTGTATGCAGCAGATTGGACGACCCGGTTAACATTGCAAGAGGGCTGAGGCAGTATGGAATTACTGGTGCTGTGAGTATTCGTGGTTGTGTGTGGGCTGAGATACTGCCAAGACGCCCAGATCTAGACAGAAGTCTTTGGCTCGAAAGCTTTTACAACGGGGCGGCCAAGGGGTGGCATTGTAGCAGAATTGGTATTTTTTCCGGAAAATGATGTCAGTCTTCTAACGCCCAATCCGGAGGCTGTGGTTTGCCAGATCTCTATCTATTGTCTGCGTGTTATGAGTGACTGTCAGTGTGGTGTCCACACCGTCCATTTTGTTGTAGTAGATCCTGGAGATGTGCAGGCCGTCACACCACGTCATTTCCCATTCAGCTTGCTAGTTTTAGTAGAGTCTGTTAGGCATGATGATTTTGTCTACATTTTGAGTACTTTTTAACTCCTCTGAGCAGTGCTCATTCACACTTGCTTCTCCAGGCCAGAAGAGTCGGTTACGAAACACTAAGAGTGACTTAAACCATGAATGCAAGTCTAATGACTTTTATTTTCTTTTGTAGGAAACTCGACGTCTGAAGTTCTGGTTCACAAAAGGGGCCCAGCAGTATGCCCGGCTGGATGAGTCGTATGCATTCTTCCGCGAACTCGTCAATCCGGATTCTTTTCCCCGCGGTGAGTGAACCTTTCCGTGTTCGGTTTGCCACGTACCCACAGACTGTTACTGGCGCGTACGTCCGTCCTATTTTTTCTGGGACCCGCAACATGTGTTGTTATTTGTTTGTATTTCTGTAGCATTGTTCAGTACAATTAGGTGGTTGTTTTCACAGGTTTTCATTCTGTATTGCTTTTACTGTCATTTATTACGCTACATGCCGGCTAGATACTTCCAGGCTGCCAAACGTAAACAGTAGTGATCACCCTAACTGAAGCTCGAACCTTCAATCGTGTAAATAATTATCAGCGTCATTACTGGCTAGTTATATCGAATTTACCACCTAGTACAAAAACAGTCAAAATGCCACGCAACATGAAAAAACGGAAAGTCTTCGTTCTGATTATTAAATTACTGGTGATTAGTGGGGGATTTGGTTTATTTTCAAGTTGGCCATCACTCACATTCGATCACAGCCTTAGCATTCAGATAGACTTTCCAGCCACTCTCTTTCGAAAAGAAGCACCAGACTCGAGTTTCGATCTCATTAGAGCTCGTCAGTAGTGTATATTCTTGCCACAGCCGGGCTTTGACTGTGATTGGGATGTGAGTGGTGGTCAACTTGAAAATAAACCAAATTCCCGACTACTCATCAGTATTCTACAATATCGCCTTTCACGTTTAATGAGATCAGTGATTTGGACCTGTCTCGGAAGTCCTAATCGCGGGGTTATCGATTGGNCTTACTTAGTTCGAGTCGTCACAGTAAATTGCGGCTGGAGTGTTACAATATTTCTGAGAAATACGGTTACTTGGTAAACAATCCTGGAATATCGCTCTGTCAGCTGAATCCAAGACTACCTGTGTCTAAAAAAACACCAGTTATCGCCTTCCATATTGACGCCGCAGTGAGACTAGACCTTAACACAGTGTGACGCCTTACGGATCTCGATTACCTATTAGGCTAAATTGAACTGCGTGATGATTACATCGACACAGTCACTCATGCCGAGCAGGCCGATAGGTAGAGGTCTGACAACCCACAGTCCTCTGGTAATCCAGGTTAAGGGTCGAGTCAAGATTTGCATGCTTTTCCGAAATATGTACCAGTTTTGGTACACCGCTTCCCATTCGCTGCCTTGCGGTAGACAGTTTTGAGTCAAGGACTTCACCTGAGAACCCTAATCGTTTTCATGTTTAGGTGTAGGTGTCCTGGTAGTATTTCGGCCCACATACGACCGTGGATGTTCGCGAAATCACTAACTCCATACAACATCGGGCGCCTTGCAGTCTAAACGGATCACTCTGTTTGGATGGGCGATAATATGCCACTGCTCACCCCTCCCCCACTATCCTATCAAACTTAGCTCTCGGGCTCCTCCCGACCGTCATTTGTGGTAATTATTCTACAAATCATACGGGGGATGTCTAAGCATCATAATACTGTTCTGGTGAGTTCCATCACTTCCCAGCCGGCTTCCGGTCCCCCTCGTTCTTTGTATTGGCTGAAAGTGTGATTTCTGATAAGTGCTTTCAGTTGCCGCAGATACTGCGGTCGACTGGCGCGAGTTATGAGGTGAGTTGCTGATGTCCCGGCGTAGAGAAATAAAACTATTTATCACTGTATTTCGAGGTCGTCTCTCGGCTAGGGACTTCGCGACGTACAGTGTTGGCAACTAGAGGTAGGCAGCGTTATCTGTTGTGTATGTGCACTTAATGACGCTCGATAGCGAAAACTTGAGGGATGACACCTCACCTTCACTGATAGCTCTGTTGCATTTTTGCACGCTGTAGGTAGCTCCATTTCGAATGCACCAGTACAGACAGCCAATTTTGTGTTTGGTTCTCTTGCAAACGTTTCTGCTTCCTAGCTTTGAACTTAGCTTCTATTCATGATAACGGATCCTAGTGTGGATTTGACACATCACAATAAATCATTCACTGCTCAGCGTGCGCCCCTTTTCAATTTGAAGTACATACACATATGCGTGTGTATATATACATACGTGTTTGTCGCGGTGTTTTTTTGCCACGGACAGGCAGATCTACTACATCAGGTTCACCATCTACAGTGAATCTTGAATTACTGGGCTGCTTCTACCGCAACCCCATTCACGATTCACTTGACGTGCTGGATGAATGGACTCCATACGAAGCATGCACGAACTGAACTACTACTAGTCACGGGCCTTCAACTGACCGTAATCTGCGTTATTCCCCAGATGTCTGAAGCGTCAAGATCCCTCTAAACCAAAGCTCCGAGCAGAGCTCTTTTATTCAGCCTGAGCATACGGGAAGTGTACCTTCCCACAATTACCAATTTATGCCAAATATGAATTGTGTAACCATTTGGTTGGTATGTCGGCAGCCGGTATTCCTCTCATGAAACATCATGCCACAACCAACAACTTACCCACTAACCCAATTTGCAAACCGATTCATTACCTAGTAACTCATCTGGAACGCGCTTCGTCTGCCGCTCGCGACGGAATTCGTTATCAAAATAATAGTATGTTAAGGTGATGTACTAGCCTAACCGGATACCATTCAAGCTTCTCACTTTCAACGTTCGAGCACCAGAGCAGGCAACAACAACTTGTGCGCATGTACATTGCACAATCATACCATCGATACCAGCGGTCTTGCTGAGCACGGATTCGGGATACAAGTGCAACACCACCTACGTCTTCAATCACTGCCCACCAATTCATTGTGTGCATACAATGTGCGCTTATCAGCAGGAGACTCTGTAGCTCAATAGGCTGATCAAACAGCTGATCAAATTGGTCTCAGTGCATTTGCAGAAAAGGTACTGTCGGACTGGATACATATCAATGCAGTTGTTGCGCTGAAGGTACGGTTGTAGCACCAGGAATGACGCCCATCACAAACTATGTCGGTTCGTCGTTGTGGTGTTTGGTTTCACGGGCTGTAGTTGAGATGCAGCCATTAGTAAATAAATATAGCGTCAACCGATTAAACTTACACACACAATGCGCGGTACACGGATATTGCAGTCCTGACAAGATATTGAGAGACAGAGACACTGAGGTAGTCAAGCTAGGTTTTGTTGACGATGATTTAGGTGGTCAGCAACCTCATGGTACTCTGAGAACGAACAACGGTGGGCGTCTGTTGCAGATTTGTGCTGATATCGATTGGTCTATAGTGACCAAGACACTATCGGAGGTCGAGAAGTCAACAAGTCACCTGGCAACCTATGAAACTAAGTGTTGTAGTGTAGACATGGGTTAGCCGCACAGTTTCCACCTATCGATAGCTTGGCTACTTCAAGGGCTGTAATTTAATCTGGGACACCTGTGTGGATTTCGATTATGCACTAGTATGTGCCAAGTCCGTTTTGCACCTTGGTCAGAGGCCACTTTGTTGTCAGTCCAAATCGACGTAACTGCACAATCAGGGACAAACGCTCTACCTATACGAGGGCGCGTGTGCCTCTAGTCTGGGACTCCACAACCAGACGATTTTGATGTATGCATACAGTACGCAATGGGGAAGTGCGCTACAACTTCGTATGATACTACCATTTGGTCAGTTGCCAACTGTCGGATTTCCAATCAATCACTCGTCGGAATATTCCATTCGGCAACTACTACGATAATTCAGTTCGCAAGAAGACTCGCATTGAATTACGAAGGCGGCTAAAAAGAGACCGTGAGACCTGATGGATGCAACGTGCAATCAAAATGCAACAAATCGCTGCTACCGAAGGCTTTCGGAAGCACTTCCATCTCACTCGAGCTAGGTGTGAATGAGGTAGTCAACGAGGCTATTAGGGAACTTATTCATAAATTGTAACGATGCTTGAGACACTGAACTTGACTACTCTCGGCGACAGCCCAATTTCCGTTCTCACTGATTACTGTGCTTTCAGACACTTTACGTACTCATTAGTCTACTGATCCTTTTCCGAACTAGGAAACAGAAGCATCGCTCCACATCAACGCCGTGAAACATCACAAGGCACTCGGACCAATCGAACTCACTCTTGCTCTCCGTATGGATTGGGGCTCAGCCTCAGTCAAAGTGCACGTGGCCCTGTGTCGCAAACTCAGGGTCAATAAAACCGTTCCCAATGATTGGTTCGGATGATATCCCTTCAGATGCAAAGACCTCACGTAATTCAAGTGCGAATTACTGGGGAATCAGCTTGGTACTTGTTGCACCGAAGCCGTGTTTTTTGCCACTGCACCCCACAGACACAACGCTTAGCACAACGCGCGTACAACATAATCACGAGCAACGAGTTGGACTCTACTTTGACCGTGGTCGAACAGATCAAATCATCACAGTCCGCCAGGTGACTGAACTTTGTCATTCATAAAGAAGGCCGCAACAGCCGACCTTTCAGACAGCAATGGGACTACATCTTTTGGGATTGTCAATCGAGGGAGAGTGTAACTGGGCAGTAGGCCAACATCATGGAACAGTTTGCCGTAAGACCTCTATTCAGATTAAGATTTACATCAACGTTTCGCTGACCTTCAGCATTTCAAGTGGGATGCGATAACGCGATCCGGCCTCCTCTTTCCTATCCAGCTACCGGGTAGACGAGATTCTAGAGGGCACCCTGACAGACTACTAATATGATGGTGTGGAACGTCTCCCGAGCACCCGACTCTGAGGACTGAACAATGCAGACGTTACACCTGCAATCTATGAGAGCTGACACTGAGCCCCAGAACATCTTAGACTGGTTGGAAGCTTCAGTTTGCCAGTTTGGTGTTTTCTCATCTTCTAATTGCGAAGTGTTGATACACAATTGGAAGGAATATGGGCATGCCCTCAATCTTGCTGATGAGCGATTAGATGTGGTCCATGTAATTTGGGTGCTTTGTTAGCGTCGGTGCAACGTCTGATATGATCAGAAATCGTATATCCAAGGCTCGGATGATGTTAGCAAACTTCCGTCACCTGTGGCGTCTGCTCGATCTCAATCTTTTTGTTATAGGCTGGGTGCGGAATACCACTGCAAGCCCCATCCGGCCGTACAGCTGCGAACCCCCTTCCTTCTGCTTCGCAGATGTTCACAGGGTGTCTGTTTTCAACCATCGTTGTCTCCGAAGCACTAGTCATATGTGACACGATTAGAGCGTCAACAATGACGAGGTTTGGTGACGTGTCATTAGGACGGATAGACTCCGTCGATCGTTGTACATCAAGTTTCACAGGCTTCATTGGCTTGACCACATCTTACGAATACAAATTCACCGCTTACCGCATCACGTGTTGTTTGCGAGGGGTGGGTTAAGCTGGAAGTGACAGCTATCTTGTCCGCATGATATGTGTTCGAGTTGTGAAGGCAATAACACTGATGCTTGCTTCAGTAAGGTGTTCCCGGCTTCTTGCCTCCAATCCAAAGGGCACTGAACACTTGATTGAAGACGCTGTCTGGTCTGGTGAAGGATGGGTGACAGTTGGGCTGATGCTGAGAACCTCTGTGGACACCCATACATTTTTTCTCCGTTCACACTTTTTCTGTCGTTTTACTTTCACGATGTCCTTACATTTCTGTTGCATAGATTGTTTCAATACGCGACTTCCTATGATTATTTAGTGTCCAGTGTATTAAACATGCAAACCTCTGTGTACTTGATGACGTCCCAAAGGTGTGGTAAACTAGAGGGAGCGGAATTGCACGCTGGACAATTTCGCAGTCACTTGAATTATTGAGTGGTTTGCGACTGTTGAATGCGGCGCAACATATCGCTATTGGCGGCGAGGATGGATTAGTTTTACATCTCTGTCGAAAGTCGCTCTAGACGCCTTCTAGTTTGTTGTCAATTTGATAATTAAGACTAGGTAGTCTTTGCGAACACTACTTGGCGTGCTAAAGGATGGTGTTTTTTTCCACAGTATGCTTTCAAACGGTCCGAGATCTGGAGACGAATCATCTGATATATCGAGATACTCTTAAGACACGCCTTTTTTTTACAAATGGTGGTCCGTGAGACATGTTCTGTCAATTGTTGTCTATGACCTTGTTTCGTCAAGACCTAATCAAGCGTGGTCAACTCGGGGATCTGGCCTGCACTTAATGGAGTGTCCTTTGCTCGTCTAGATTGACTTGCAAAACATTTTGTACAGAATACCGATTTGAACATTGTACAGAGAACAAGTAACTTTTGAGATGAATTCATCTTCTGCGCTCTCACCGACCGCATAACTTTTGACAAAAACATCACTTAAAGTACTACTCGCTTACTTAGAATACATGCAAAAGTGCAACGTCCGGGACTAGGTTGTTGTTTCGCACTGCGTCGTGCTTCCTTGGACTTCTCAACGTAGCCTCAAGTGTCTGCGATGATTTTCCTATTTCGTAGGTTCCGTAACAAAATGGTCCGCTTCATTCTCAGGCGGGTTTTTATAGCTGAGGACGACCCGACACTTTCATAGAGGTTACCTTCCATGCGATTTTTGCGTTTGTTAGAATAGAAACATTTATTATCCATAATGATTATTATAATAGCCGTTAAGAAAGGTGAACGACAGGACACTCTAGTTTGGCGCTTTGTTTTTTTTATCACTGTTTGATCGAACGATTTCCTGGAATTATCACATACAGTGATTGCTTTTGTGTCCAACCCTACTGTCCTAGTCCCTTTGGTTTTCCTCATGCGTCTCGCTGGAGTTCTATCAACCGGGATATGTTTGCAATTAACCGCTGTACTCCGGGGTGCACCTGAATGACTTCTGCTTTTTGTGGTTGACAACTGAACAAACGGTGACGCCACAACAAATGACGCTCATCATACTCGAAGTGCTCTCATGTTCATAGCGTGTAGGTTTGCAGGTTCTACTAAAGAGTCTTCTGGAAAGAGCAATATTGAAAGTACAACGCAGGAAGCATTCCATTATATGAGTGTGTGTGTGTTAGTGAGCTCTCTAGGAGATATGAGGTGGCATCAAAACGCAAGGTTGGGCTGGAACAACATACACAAAACATTCACCATGCAGTACACCATCAATGCCAAAGCGAAGGAAAGGTAGAATGCCATAGACAACCAGATTTCTGAGAACGGGTGCGGGTAAGTTCCAAACGATGGTAGTCGTTGGTTGAGGTGAACAAGAAAACATGGATCTAACTGATATAACCTAATTGACCCAGACGTACTTGTTGTTGTTACTTGTACGACAATGTACTTTGAGTGCATTTGTGTCCTACTAGTCCGAAAGGGCCAGCGCATTCACGGTCGCACACATCGCAACGTCACATTTTCGGGTAACCGCGACCTACGGTAAGGATGTTTCCTTTGTGTACCGGGGTACATATACACACAAACACGTTCCAGTGTGACGTTCAGTTCTGGCTGGTCGTTACCGTCCAAATCTGTTCGCTACATGTACTTATGGTGTAATGGAAGTCTGTCTGACTTATCGCATATGCTCTGCATCCTTACATTGTACCCTGCTTCGTGATTGTAAAACCTGATCTACCTGAGCGGAGGTTGTTTGTTGATTGACATTTTTTTGACATTTGTTACTTGCATGTTGTTGCACCTGTTACGGACATTCACGATCTGAACCAAGAAACTACCGGATAGCCGTTCTCCAGGTCAAAAATTTTGAACATCTCCGTCACCGAGTCCGTTGATTCGGAAATATTATTCGTAACCACTTCATTATCTTACTCGATCTTCGTTTTTTCTAGGGAAACTAATGGTGTGATCTACCGGTGGCTAGGTTGCTAACTGACGTCCAGTATTATCTCCGTTCAAAGCTCAAATGTCCGCAACGTTAGCGGTTGGGGACCGTACCACATATAACAGTGAATCATAATCAGTTGGCCCTGTTTCTTGCGTTGACATATATATATATATATATATATATATATATATATATCATGTCGCTCGGTGCTATGCCGATGTCTTCACTAAGCGGTATTTCATGTACTGTTTTGACCAGGTTGCTCCCAGACCTACATTCAACAATCAGTTTTCGTTTGCAATTTTGGCTTCACCATTGGCGCATAGTCGTCGATAAGGTCTGAACCAAAAACATTCGTACTACTTATTAAGGTTTTTATTTCCACTAAGCATCTGATCTCACAAAGGTCATTTTTGTCATCCGCATTTCCCTAACAGAACACCCCACGACACTGGACAGCCGATCAGGTTCGACTATTTGCGCATGCTCTGCGAGTGCATGGAAAGGATTTTCATGCAATCCAGCGAGACTTTTTCGGTGGTCAGTCCATCACCACTGCCACCATAGCAACATCAACAGTATCGGCTGCTCCTGCTAACAAAAGCCTTCGAGATTCCGTGAACGGCTTTGGTACGACGGGGCGTTCACGCGGTCGAGGTCGTCGCAAAGGGGGTGTTACCGGTCTACGGATTTCGTCTGTCAAGACTGAGGAAGATAACTTTGAGTGTAAGCCTGTTGAAACCAAAAGCGGTGATGACGATGGAGACAATACACAAATCACTGTGGCGCGTGGTAGGTGACACGGGAGTTTTATCAAGTCGCTGTAGGCCCATTTACCCTCTTGTTTTTCTACTTAGTTTCTAAGCTTAATAATGTGACACTAAACGTTGACCCCATGTTAGGTGGCTTAGACCTCGAATACTCCAGCTGTTTAAACTGGGCTGTATGCCAGCTTGTGACTTTTCGGATACACGATGGGCTGCGTGGCACGGTATGGGTGTTTGATGTGTGCAATACAAGAACACGTTTCAACATCTTCCGATTTGTTGACGGCTGTAAATAGTTATGTCGTGATCAGTAATTTGTTCCGAGGTTACTCATTGCGGTCCGTGTTCCCTTTTTTGTCGTGCCTCTTGCATCCACCGGGATCCTGCAACTCGGTAATATCAACAGAGCCTGTGAAGACTGTGAAAGAATTGATTGCTTTCTACTACTACTGGAAACGAAAGGGGGCTGCTGCATCAGTCGGCTTAGCAGGCGGGAATTCAGGCAGTCTGAATGCCGCAGCGGTCAACTTCGCGGCTGCGGTTGCGGCTGCAGCCAACACCGAAAGCCAGACATCAGGCGTGCTGGCAAACACCAACGGACAGGCTCCCAACTCAAACCAAGCACAACTACAGCAGCAGCAACATCCTCTGGCTGGGAATGGGAAGAAACGAAAGCAATCTAGTCGAAGCAATGCACGTGCGTTTCACAAGATAGTGATTTTCCCCTTCTGTTTCTTCTCGTTATCCATCTAGCAATACTTGGTATGTTCAAAATCGGTCGACTTAGTTCTTGACCATGTCTTGTTCGGTTGTTATATGAGTTGTGGTTAGTTTATTCCATTCTTCAGCTTCCTCCTGTCCGCTCGATTGTGTGTGTACATTCGTTTCACTGGAAAGTCGATACACATGGCACGAACACTCAATCACCGTTACCGAATACCACTGCGTTGGTTCGACGCATTCGGACTTAGGTCGGCCGTCACTAGCAGGTTGTTTGAAACGGGCTTGGCATGCGATAGTTCGTCCAGCGCGTCAGTCCTTATTTTTAGGCTCAGTTCGATTGACCATGTGTTACGCACTCACAGCGGTCTCAGTTACAGCGGTAATTGTGTCACGAGGCCATACGATTCCTTTATATTTGTTATGTCCATTTTTTGCTCCATGCATCTGATTGGGCTTCGTCATGTGTGTGTGTTTGGGATTAAGAGACAACGAGTACGTAAGACTCACGTAACTCATATCAGCATATCCATTTCGCTCCTGTTAACGACTGCATTGGCCAAGAGCGTGGTCGTTTGGCGATTAATCCGCTCCTCTTTTCAAAAACCTGGGTGTCTGCACTCTCCAACCCATTCGTTTCTTCAGCTTCGTTGATGTACTGTATGATGAATGGTCTGTCTGGTTTTTCGTAGTTCAATGTGAATTTTGTTTTTCATCCTCATGTTCTCTGGGATGCACTAACCTGCACTCCTATACTGCAATGCTTCTTGCATCACATTTCATAAATCTTAGTTTAGATCTCGTCCTTGCAGCCTATCTCTGTTTAGTGTCCGAGAGATAAGAGTTTCCTTTCCTTATTAGCCAATCAACTGGCTAACGAGCATTGGCCGGTTGTACACAAAGACCCCACTGGCACACCTCCCGGTCTTATCCCCTCGAGTTTACGCTGGTGGATATGTGGTGTGTTGGTGGAACCGCAAGTGGTGCGGCACAAGCCAATTGCGGTGATGGTTAAGCACAGGCGTCTTTTGGCTTCGGTTACTGTGACGGGCTAATCCGAATCTGATGCCACCAACCGTATTTGGGATTAGCAAGTCATCAACGTAATCATAATATGCTGTCGGTCAAGAGACAACGAGTACGTCTGGGTCAATTAGGTTATATCAGTTAGATCCATGTTTTCTTGTTCACCTCAACCAACGACTACCATCGTTTGGAACTTACCCGCACCCGTTCTCAGAAATCTGGTTGTCTATGGTATTCTACCTTTCCTTCGCTTTGGCATTGTTGGTGTACTGCATGGTGAATGTTTTGTGTATGTTGTTCCAGCCCAACCTTGCGTTTTGATGCCACCTCATATCTCCTAGAGAGCTCACTAACACACACACTCCTATAATGGAATGCTTCCTGCGTTGTATTTTCAATAGTGTTCATCCCAGTGTAGATCTCTTCACTGTAGTCTGTTTCTGTTTACATCTTGAGGGATAGGGGGTTCCAATTTCGAGCTAGCCTATCAATTGGCTAACCAGCATTGATCGGCTGAACACAAAAGCCTCACTCCCACACATCTCGGTTTTATTCCTTCGGGTTTACATTGGATACATGATATGTGATTGGAACCGCAAGTGGTTCAGCGCAAGCCA
>QNGE01005407.1:0-13388 GCA_008508345.1 Paragonimus westermani
ACACGAAGCCATAACGTCGGGCTTGCCTGTTACAGTATGACTGCTGTTGCAGTTCTTCATGTGTGGCAATGCCAATACATGGATGCTGAAGTAATGTATATCTAGAAATGCGACGATACGTATATCATTCATCACATGAGTAACTAAGGGGATTTTTTTTATTTTTTGGAAGGAAACCATTTTGCGCCTTCCAAAGAGATGTTTGAGAATCGTGAATCTCGCAGTTTATCACTCGTAAGCTACATCAGTTCGATGGAACAAGCATAAGTGTTTCAACAGTGACTATTGTTTGCTTTCACTCGATAGCCTGGGGAGTTGCACGGTACTTCTGTAAGCTCTTATGTGGGAATCGCCCTTTGTTGTTATTCGTTCAGCAGGTCACCTTATTCGCATTACAGCATACATCTTACTCCCACGAAAAGTTTACAACCGTGGTAGCAGCGGATGGCTAGGCATGCCGAATATATAACTAAAAATATTGCTGACTTGCCCAGTTTTTGTGGATATTCCTACGGTGTGATGTGCTTACTGGCATGCCTAAAGTTTGCAGCCACATGGTCAACTATGGTTCGATCGCCAAAACTGTAATAACATTTTTCTGCCTAATCACACTCAAGTTTCTAGAAAGCCATGTCTTACCACGTTGATGACATCAGTTTTCATTAGACTCCACCTTCGATTCTTTGAACTACTGTGAGGTGCAACTCCTTGTAAGTTTTCTATTGATTGCTATGCCAGTGATATATTGTACATTCATTGCTTACGCATTTGTGAGGTTAGGCCGGAAACATTTCCGGCAACAGAATTGGACGATTTCACGAACCGAATCTCGTCACAAAATTATAACAACTTCGGTAACCTAAAAGCCGTTTTTGCCTCGAAGATTACAGAGATTTTACAGTCTACTGGTTACAAGCAACCCGTTACCGAGACATGGGAGGATCTGAGTATTTCTTCGCGCGCTCACGCAAACAGGATGTCAACTATGTTTCGTAGATTGTAACACGCAGTCGAAACCAGCAAGTGTGCATGGACTGACTTTGAATTGTATGACGGAGCGTGTTGCGGAGTTGTCGGCACCGTTTTGGTTTTCGTTTGTGTAAGTCGTGTGTATGACTACTTGGGCCTTTGTCTCATGCTTGTTCGTGTTGGTTTCTTTCACAGGACTTTTGTAGAACCCTTGCTTCGGAAGAACGCCGTTTCCCGATGTGTCAACGTTACCAAATATTGGTCCAAAAGTGTAACGGACAATCAGAGCGCAAACGTCTGGCTTCCATGTCATAGAATACAGACCTGTTCCTCATGTAAGCATGTGGAGCTCTTGGCGGGTGGATATATGTTGTTTGCCCAAAGTCTCTCTTTTCTGTTTGTTTGTTGGTTCTTGTTTCTCGAAGTTTAGGGCCGATCGAAAGGGGCTTCTAATAGCGTTATTCACTCTCCATTGACCAATGGATTGGAGACGGAAGTAGGGTGCAGGTATTCTTGAGAATTCCGTATCCTCATGGGCGGAATCTCAAGGTCCTTAGCAATGAGCTAAAATGGAGGAAAAGAAGAGCAGTATTTGAACTAGGATAACAGGTGTTCGTCAAAGCGGGCTTTGAAAATTGCTACGAAGTTGGCAGCAACAATACTGCCGGGTAGAGCATTCCAGAATGCACTCTGGCCTGCTATGCTGGACTTCCAGTTTTAGAAAGTAGCCGCCCAGTTTCGTTCCCCTGTTGATTATCGGCCAGCAAGGATGGTCAGGGGAATTCATTGTCAAGGTGTTCATCTTTAACTTAACGATTTCTCAAGAATACATGTGAAGAAATATCAGTTTGTTCTCACACGGCTTGGTTTTTGGGCACCGGCCTGTCTTAGTAGCACAACGTTGTACAATCTTCAGGAGCAATCCGTTCCCTTGGAGGTAGGGTGACCAGATCACAGCACCACTTTTCAGATGCGTTCGAACAGACTGTTATAAGGAATGTCATAACAACTGGGGTAGAGCCGGTCAATGAAATTTTTCAATAACACCGGTGTGTCGTTAGCCTTTTTGCGTTTGCTTCACAGTTCGGGGATCTCAAGAGAGTGTGCGGAACGATGGTTCCTAAGACCTTCTCGAACTAGGGGGCTTCAAGATATCACCGTGCTGCAACGGCTGAAGAACAACAGGTTTCACTACAATATTTTACAAAGATGTGAAAAGCGAATTTCATTCTTCCTTTCATTTCCATTTCGTTTTTCCCCTGTGATAGGTTCAACCGTTTCAGAAGGCAACATACTTCACGCATTCAACGCTCCACTGAAGAAAAACAAAACGCCGTTTTAGTGGACTCTGCGCTTTCCAGGGCTTAAAGTAAACCCGCTGAGCGCTGAAACGCTGTTACCAATGATCAGACGTCCTGCTGCATCCGACGATCCACAAATACTTTCAAAATTCTCAGTAGAAGTGTGTCTATCGCGAACCCAGCTCGCTCAGTCAACGACTGTCGGGCTTACGATTCTCGGGTTTTACACTAACGTGATTCGAAGGCCGCGATTCGACAGACTTCAGTCGATGTAAACCAAGGAGCTAGAGAAAAGAACGTGAAAGAACCTCCAGCACAGCTGCATGTTAGTTGCCACGGAGGACGAGTGTCCACGGGAATATACTTTCGACTCGTATAATTCACACAAGTATCCAAATGGTTGGCTAACATTCGTAAAAATGGCTGTTGAGCCACTGCATTACACTCCTTAACAAGGACGTTGATCAATGCGAAACGGCAGGCCAGCAGTCCTAAACAACAAAGTGTGTTGGCACCACAACGTCATTTGCTATTGAAAAAGTTGGCCGATGACGATGAGTATGTGGTGACAAGTGGACTACCTCAACGTTCTCAGTGGGTTACTAGCGAACGAATAAAGCTGGTCGTTCGATTACTCCCCATCTTGGGGTTGCGAGTTACAAGGCCGCGGTCACTGAGCCTGAAGTCTAAGGCAGATGCGTTATCTGAAATTCGAAGGAAGGAATAGACTGAAAGGACATTAAACATAGAGAGGGAATTCGGATGTATAATGCTATCGAGCTGGGAGTTTTCGGATCGCCTCCGGGAAATGAAGTATCAGTTGGTATCAGACAGACTGATGGTTTGTTTCTGATAACGAAATAAGATATCCACATCCACCAGAATTCCTCCAAGCAGTTAAAACAGGAGCGCTTCATGCTGTCGAATGCCGATATAGATGCCATACATTTGGAATATGTTCATGTTCGGTCACATAATCTTGCGAATATTCGTGCGATGTGAGGCAACTGCACGTTTTTCACGTGCAGTATAACGGACTGTACACATAGGGGACTTTTAAAGGGTTTCTCAAACTTTGGTAGTAATGTTCCCAGTTTGGGGGGGAATAGTACACCTATTTCTTTGAAAATAGCTGCCGTGTGAGGTCGTTGTAGACGATGAGAGCAGCGTTATGATAATCGGTTTCGATGGATTTTGAAATGGTTGTATGGTTTTTATTGCTCTTATTAAGCTTCTTTTCTTTTTCGGGCCATATGTTGACGAGACTGGTGCTATATTTCATGGAGCGAACCAAAATGGGATCCGCAAGTTTAACGACCCATCAGTTCAGCAAGCGGGTTGGTTGACAGAACAAAGTAGGTTAGTTCTAGTAGACAGTGTAACTCTGAAAATAAAGTGGTGCTTCCTAATGGAATGAAAAGCTTGTAAGGAAACCAGGGAAAAATGGGAACGGCGAATCTTCATTATTAACCATTTATGCTTATCGGGGAAAGGCTAAAACCGTTTGTTCCTTTCGAATTATACATCGCCAATTTTAGCATGATGAGACGTAATAAGATGAATGTCGTGAAGTGCGCAACCGGTTATCAAACAGACGTCGAGGGAGCTGAAAAAAACATGAAGGGGCTAGGCGTGGATATCATTGGAAGTGTCAACGTCCTGGCGGAAGGATTAATTGGGGCCTCTAACCAAGAAGGACTCTTCGTGGGAGCCAACAAGAAAAATGGCCGTTGGTAGAGGTATGGACGTCGTCCTCGGAGACATCCGACAGTTCATAGTGAATAATGGGGAATCTAGGGAGAGATGAGGCAACCCGTTGGGTGTTCAAAGGTGGGGTGCACTTCGAAGCGTGCTCCCATTGAACCGACAATACGATGTAGTAGGTGACAGTTGGCCACGTAATTTACTCGTCCTATGATGGCTGAGGCCCGTTAACTCGAAGCACACGGACTGGAATCTAGTGGATCTATGAAATAAATGAGGCTAATCTCTGTTAAGCTACGGTTTTAGTTCAGAACCCGCCAGATGGAATTAGTGTTATGGCTTTCGCTGACATTGGGTTCGAAGTCCGTACCAGAGGCGGAACGGTCATTATGAGGCGGACCTTAGTTCTCTAAATATATTGGAGGTCAAAGTGTGAATTCCAGGGAAGGTACCTGCTAGACCCGGACGTCTAACAATTCCATACTCTGAGTGGAGTCCACTGGCAAAATCCGTCGATAGGCCAGATCAGGAAGAGTGGTGTCCGATATGCGGTGGACGTCTGTTCAATTTTGAATCTGCTGAGCAACCAAGTCTTACTTGGAAGGATGGTAGTGAAGCCGAGCTTCTTATCATTGGAGTGCTAGAGCAGAAGAAGAAAGTAGAATCCGAGGGGGCGAAGGTGACATCAAAGTTCGACCTCGTTGTCACGGAATTTACAAGATCGGACACCGGCCATTCGTGTGAACAAGGCTAGATAAGAGCTGTTTCATGGCACGGTGATAAACGCGAGTAAAACGAGGGTAAACAAAAAAGATTCAGCAGTGGAAATTAAGGATGAATGGATTGCGCGAGAAAAAGCTTCGACAAGTAAACGGTACTAAGGCTCAGAGTTTATCGAAATCAACGTACGTCAGAAGAACACTGTTGCGAGTTCAATTCAAGTGGCCGCATCAGTCTTTCAGAGAAGACTAACTACTGCTATTTGAGAGAACCTCCATTGTTTGCGTGTGCGTGTTTTTTCCATCCACCTAGTCATGCTGTCATTCGCATCCTTACTTCACTAAAACGTAGATGCGTTCTGAACGGTGGGTGAGATTTAATGGGATATACTGGTATTTTTTGATGAGCTCGCAGACATCCTTTGTCGAGTAAACTGTGCCCTAAGATACGACAACGATACGCGTTCAGATACTGATGCAGCGTGCTTGATGAGGCCTAGTGTTTGAAAACATAAATACAGACATGCTGCTATACAACAAAACTCATGGGCAAATCTCTATGAAACCTGACTTTGATGAACGTACTGTTCAACATTCTACAGCAACCGAACTCTCAGTGTCACCTTCCTTTGACGATTTGTGGCTGCAATAATGCAAGGAAGTTGAAATAAATATCAGCGTAAGATGAAAGAAGCGATACTTTCCCACAGATAAGTAAGATGTCTGTCATAACATTTGACGAATTGGCAGAAAAATACATAAGAAAACATTCAGGTAGAGACAGATTTACCTTGGCAGCATTGAATTGCATCACCACCAAGCCACACTTAATACCATTGGACACCCGATCGAGAAGCAACGCGGGGATAAGCAGTGGTCTAAAAATTATGCAGTGTTAGGTGTGAAAGGATTGGATTGTACAAACGCATCGATACGAAGTCAACCACTGATTCGCAGAAGTCTACGGGGGGACCTATCAGCACGGCACGGTGCGTCGCGCGTTGAAACAAACGAGCTACAAGCGGAGTCGAGCCGACCGATGGGAAAGCGAAAGCGTCAACACCAATTGTAATTCTTCATTTCACTGATGCGTCTGGTCTTTGAAATAACCGATAGAAACTCAATAAACGGATGTTTGCCTTGTGCCACGAAGATTGACTTTCACTTTCGTTCCGGATGGTAGCGATTTTTAACTTTGGGAAGGGGAGCCTCAGAGCATACTATTTTCTCCACTTTGAAATCTTCGTAACGGAAGGGACGTGTGTAACTCCCGTAGATAAGGCAGCGGGAAGCTTTATAGGGTATTTTCAACCGTATGTATAATATTATTAGTTCTGGTGGCGTTCAATGCCAACAAAAAGTGGTCGTTGCCTACACTTTCGTCAATATCTACAAAAATCTATCAAATCAGGTATCATCCTAGGGGATCATGTACCCCATTACAAACGCATTTTCGAAATATGTAGAAGTGAACTTACGCTGAAAATAAGTTTCTTCTCGACGATGACGGGCATTTTGCCGGCTCCATTTCGGTGATTCAAGTTGCGTTTTGCTGTACGCCAACATTCTCATTAACACCGCCTACTTACGATCGATAAACGGTAGACGCGACCTGGAGTTTAGGTTTTAACCATTCCTTTGAAATATTTAAAAGAGGACGATTAGCTCCATAGTGACTGCATCCCATCGAGAAAGTCCTCATAATATGCGTGTGATGTGAATAGTATTAGAAGAATTTTAACTGTCCGATTGAGAATTAGCAATGGGCTAAGTGATCAGGAACACTGATTTACCTGACCATGCTATTCTTGAAGCTAGGTGAGGCAGACTAAGGGATAATCGACTCAAACTTTTCAAACTTTCCGATGCATGGACCGGATCTGTTCCACTGCAAAACCGTGGCTGTAAACTAGTTCACGAAATAATATAATCGGAGTAGCGAACTGTCTTATAGTATCGTAGCGTTGGAATGGAAAATAGATTGGGTGGACTCTGCTGAGAGAGTTTGAAGTAAGATTTAGTCGTCGTTAGTTGTCATTGTTGCAAGGGGACATATAAATGAAAGCTGCTTCACCCCGGGGTTAATTTTTCGTCACTCGGTGATTTACCGAACCGGACCACTTTTGAGGCCCGTACAGCATATTTGAACCTTTTCTTCATCGAAATGTCTAGTGCATTCGTTTAGGAAATAAATTTAGCTAACTAAAAAGGCATTTTGCAACCCAGTTACCTTCTACGGATGTCGCAACCCGGCTAGTTTAATGAACCGATCACGTGCAAAAAGCAGACCGCAAGTGGTGCAAGTTTTTGACCCGATTTTACCTGATCCACTGTATATCAAAGGAAAGTAACTTCATTTTCTGCCTGAATCGTTCATATTTTTGGAACCTTGTTGGAATCAACGGAGAACCTTCTCGAGGCTGTCTCGGTAGCCAAGGTTGAGTGATCCAAATTTCAAATAACAGGGAATTTTCTCCCAGGATTCCTTTCTTTCACCGTCCGTAAGTCTACGATAATGGGTTAAACACTGAGACGGGGCTTTAAATTCAACAAGTTATCCTGCTATGGGTTATCTACTCTGCGAATTAGGAATACACAGCACTCTCACATCCTGCCATCGGCATCACAGGATTTAAGGTGGACGCCCAAGAGGGTCTGTTTCGGAAATTTGTCTCAAACACAGCCAGGCTGCAAGCACCCGTGGGCACCACTGTTCCTGGTAGACTACACAAACGGGTACGTCATCTTTGAGGATAACTGACCAATTTGAAAATCAAAAATGACCACAGCGTGACAAAGATAGACTCGTTCACGCTTTATGATAGTACCACACAAGCCATACACTCTCTGGCTAGCAGTCGGTCCATCAGTTTTGCTGACATTCCATGCAGGGTAATGGGGCACCTGTCAAAGCTTTCGCCCCTCAATCACGTCTTATCAAATCACATTTTCTATTCTACCCAGCGTGGTTTCCTTGCTAACCGGTCATGCGTAACAAAGTGCTTATTTTCATGGATAGTCTGACGGGGACCAAAGACAATAGACTCATCTCAGGTGCTATCACTTTTTATTTCGCCGACGCTTTTTACCGTGTCTCATATGGCCCTCTGAAACAAACTGGAAGCCTATGGTATTCAAAGAGAGATTCTTCACCTGATTGCCTCTACTCTTGATAATAGAACTTCCAGATTTGAAGCCGGACCAGAGCTTCCTGTCTCACTTTCATTTCTGCGGGAGTTCTCCAAGGGTCAGTGCTAGGTCTTCTGTTATTCCTCATTTACATCAACGAACTTTCAGGTAGAACCTTCAGCAACGCCCTCTTATAAGCCAACGGCCTGAAAATCTGAAATGCCACTGATCCTAATACATCACAGGTGAGTCTTGAGGCGATTAGGCGCTAGTTGGACGATTGGAGTTTCCCACCAAATGAAAATAAATGTGCTCACATGTCGCTCGGTGGAGATTCTAAGAGTGCCTTCATGATTTATTGTGCGTTTAACAAAGTAGAAATTACGAAAGTCGATCTGAATAAAGACCTGGGCCTCTGGTTGTCGTCTAACTTATCCTTCGCGTATCACCATCAGAGGGCGACAAAAAGGAGTTTACCACTCCTAGGATGGTTAGGAGCACCTTGACCGCACCGACAAGAAGACATTCTAAACACTCTAGGGGTTTGTATAAGGTCGCTTCCAGAGTGTCGAAGTAGGTCGTGTATGCCGGCCTGAAGAAAGACATATTAGTTGTTGGGCGTGTCCACAGCGAGGCTACCAAGCTAGTTGCGGACCTAAAAATTGTCAGTTACGACTCTGCACTTGAAATTCTCGACCTGTACCTAGTTGAATTTCGAGGACTCCGCGGCAATTAAAACTCACGCACTTGTTCAGAGTAGTTCTCGTAAAACAGCTTCTCACAGTAACGAATGACGACTGCCGGCGAGGACATAACAGGAAACTTCCCAAGCTTCGCCCTCGGACCTTTCTTAGCCAGAAGTACTTTTCTCACAGAGTTATCAACCAAAACAACATTGAAAACGAAGGGAAAGAAAAGGAAGACAACCATCGACACTTAACCTACCGAAGTAATAGAATCTGAGAACAACGAGGAACAAAAATACGGCCAAATACAGGGAGCCACGTAATAGCGAAGCGATGAAGCGGAAGTGAGACGAAAATGCATAAAAACAAAGGCTCAGCGGTAGGAAGTAAGGACGCCTCATATGCGCAAGGGCAGGGTACGATAAATAAACGATATTCAGCCTTGGTGATGCATTGAAATTAACGTTCGTCGAGAGCGCAGTTAGTCTCACGCGAAAATTCATACGTAAGAAGACGAATGAAAAACAAAAGGGGTACAGATGAAGGCGGTGATACTGGTGGACAACTTTTCACCATACACAGCACCGTGTCCACACACAACAGAGACAGTTATGTCAAACTCTATCATTGCCTCACCTAGTGGCTTGTTAATATACCACTGTTGGATCGAATCAAGTTCGTCTTGTACTGTTGTCTTCCAATGTTTGGTATGAATCTGAGTCATGAATTCGTTGAAACGTGTTTAGTTTGTTCACAGAAACCCGAACCTAAATTTCCCATCAATTTTGTTCACCCTGCGCAGTGAATACGCACGATGAGCTCTGTACCGTGACCGCACCGGAAATGTTTGTTTTCTATTTTATGACTATCACTGTTTACCTACTGTTAGTAAGACTTTCTTAATTGATAATGTCCTACACGTTCTCACTCTCATGTGCACCCGGATTATTTCAGCATGCCTATCTCCTGTTAACTGACGGCTATTTCCTGGCTCTTACTAGATTACTCCATTTTGAGCGTTTTCCTGCTTGGTAATTATTATATCCAGTTAGTTCACACTCAGTGTGCGAGGATACTTTTATTTCAACCTGGTCAAAGAGTACCGTGTGAAGTCCAATTCTTCTGATAGCCCTTCCTGGCGTTTTTTGGGCATGAAAGATAGACCCGATAACCCGACCATCCGATCTGAGCGTTATTGGAATGGCCGAATATGCGGTGTTGCGTGAAATATCCTAACTCGCCCGGAGCGATTCAGCAACTGCCTTTCACCTACTTGTTACTTCCTACTATTTCATTCGCCCACGCAATTTCCTTTGATCGTGTTGAACACATAATTTTGGTAGTTTACTTACGCGTTACGTCCCCTAGTGGGTACCTGAATTTCCATTGGTTGACTGCACTAGGCATAACCTACTCGAGAAAGGCAAATCCTTCTCCAGAAACACGCTACTCCAACCATCCTCTTTGTGGAACTTGAGCATCTTGTTGAATATTGTGTTGAGTTATTTGATGTAACGACTAGTAGGTGTCCCTGGGAAAGGCGCTGGACGGCACCTGTATAGCCAACGATACCAATTATTGAAACCGAATTAACCCGATGGAAACCCAGTAATATTAACATGAACAATGCGATCAATTACTGGAAACAGATAATCAGTTTGCTCGTGTTGGCAGCATATAGTCCAATGATGGATCGAAGCAGGCCTTCAAGTGTCTAATTGCATAACTGTAAGCACAGGTGAATGACAGGCTAGAGAAAACCAACAATGTGCGACCGGATCGATGTGGTGTGTTTCAGAATATCCGGGTTTCAGGACAGAAGGATTAGGTGTTGACAGTATCACGGTGGCGTATAGAAGTGCCGTATTCACAAAAGTGGGTGAAGGGCCGACTTGACAGCCAGCAATCAATGTGGTGATAGGTATATGAAAAACAACTGCCAGAACTCGTACCTTTGGACGCGGGCTGTGAGAACACCACCAACAAGCTTTTGGTTGTAAACGGTCACGGGACGGAGTGTGACGGAGTCAATAAAGGAAAATCTTAGTCTCCAAGAGCAACCCACAACAAGCGAGCTGTCTTTTTTAAAGTAATGTCCACGTTGTTTGTCTATCTGGTTGAATATGGCATTCACCATGAAACATCCTCCAACTAGGATATTTAGAATCTACTGTAGCCTAGTATTGTGATGATCTCACCAACAAACTCACACACAATCAGGAGTGCGATAAAATCAGAAAAGTAGAACGAAAACAAATTATTAAAAAGGTTCATGCGCCAGCGAATCAGAATGGGTACTGCCGGAAATGAAATGACTTACAGTCAAGCTGAACTCAGCTGGTTTGAAAAGGTCACCGCACATAAAAAGACAATGCCGCGGGATAAAATCGAAAGATTTCGGGTAAATAAGTCTACATTTGAGGTAACAGGCGAAACGCTGAGCGTTGGCAGATCAGCAGAAGTCGGGGCTGAAGGATTACACCGTGTACTCAATTCATCAGCCAACAATCTGACGAAAAATGGAAAAAGGGGATACGCATGGACCCACACTTATTGGAGCGGTAACCTGTGGTTTTCACCAAATGATGCGGGGGTCTTTAAACAGAGGTGCACACGATGTCAGCAGAAAGTAAGCATACAAAACATACAACAAATGAGCTATGAAACTTACCAGTCAAATGCAAACATTATAAATGTAGGGAGGTTTGCTCAGAGGACTTATGAGTGCTGACAAGACTACATTAAGTTCCTTATCTGTATATATCTCCCGCCTCGATTCCAGAAACACGCGTAAACAGAAACCTATGGTAGAGACCCTTGATTTTGCGGCTTCACCTGGACGCTCCCCTGAACTTTTGTTTGAATCTTTGGCGCCTTCCGAATATTTAATTTTTCACGATATTACATTATGAATCGCCTGGATTACAAGTCTTCGCGTTTACTAGGTTTTAAGGAGTGGCAAAATGGACGTTTTTTGCCTAATTTCAACCAGGAGCAATTGCAACAAAGGATGGCGTTCACATCCCACGAGAATTCACCTTTTCGCAGTCAAGACTTGTTTTTTCTTTTGCGATATTCTAATAACTTGCCAACTGCTAACAAAGTGAAGAGAGAACTGGTTACCACTATCAAAATCTTGCGTTCAAAATCAAAAGAACATAAAGGTATGCCTCAACAGTAAATATATTCTCAACAGCTCGACTATTAAATAATATGTTTTTTCCACCGTATTCAACTGTCGCTCATAGCACATTACATAATAGCAAGCGAAAGAAAAGTGTCATCTTCGGCGAAACACCTCAACAACATGTTGATACAAAGTTGAGGGTTGTTACTCACTTCAAGGGTGTTTCTTGGTGTTCCAGTTCGAGGACGCTGCGTAAGGTAACCCCTCCTTAATTATATAAACATTTTTTTTATTATCAGCATGTGTACACACATATCGGATGAAAGTATAATTTTTCTCGAACAAGTGCATTATACTCAACTTCTTCATGGGGTTCGGTGATTATACACAGCTGGCCAGCTGCATATCCCGGAATTCCCGTTTGTTCATAAGTTTTCGCGTTGACAAATCTTTACAGTGTCTCTAATGCCGTAAATAGATGCTGAATGAATAAATTCGTGGTCTTTTGTTTTTCTCCTTGTACATCGCTGACTGACACGTCGGTGCAGAGCGATTAACATAACCGTTCTGTCGAGAGAAGATTTCAAAACAGGACTCTCATACTGATCACAGGCAATTCAGAACTGACCCAAGAAAAAATTAGTGCTAAGTCACATCTCATGGTCACGATTTCAAAAGCAAAGCAATGGGAACTAGTAGTCGGAAAGAAAATTTTTTTTTCTTCAAGCTAATCTCTTCAGTGATGCAAGCGAATGTCTAACACACCGTTAAACTTTATTATGCCTGAAGCTTTGATGACAGAAAACAGTGGCATATTCTAAAACGTCATTACTTTGTGAAGGAAAAATGAGTGCCTGAAAGTTGCGAGGTTTCAGGTGATGCAACTTTTGTTGCGATTTCGATCGGGAAAATGACATTTTTATTTGAGGCTTACAGAGAGAGAAAATGAATGTAAATCAGGTCTCTAAAAGCCTTAAGTAATCAGACAAATAAACAGCAAGTATTTCAGGCTGAGACTAGTGCACAATGTTTTACCCTCCTTAGGGCCAGTATATATATANGTATATATATATATATATATATATATATATATATATATATATATAGGAGTTGGAATATTCAAGAGAATGTTGGACGTAGCCGGTTTGGAATTCCTTCGGATCTACAGGGGAAAACGGTGTTTTTATCACGCTCAGTGCTGCATGTTCCCCCTTGCCTGTCTTTTCATACTACAACGGTGGAAACAGATTAACCGATATCGAGATTTCAAAGACTTCCCGTTTTGGCAGCAACTGAGGCTTCTGTGCTTACTGTTTTGCAAGTGCATTTACGGACTAAGCGCCAACAGATACATGTGCACGGTTGTCAACATTATTGGGAAGCCACTATTTCTGTAACGGTTGCTTGGCTGCATGGAGATCACTCCCATAAAGTTGAATGCATGGTGGTTTTGGTGTTCGACGTCGTCTACACGCTATGAAGAATCAACAGCGATTATTACTTGAGGGTGTTTGTTATAGGTGAATTATGTCAGAAGTCCGAAATCGGGCCCTGTGACACACTTACCGTTATGTGTAGATATATACTGAAAGATAGATATCAAAGTCAGTTTTGGCTCTGAGGTTTCTACAGCCTGGATGAATTGTTATTCGGCCATAAGTACCATCTAGAATACCTTGTACTGCTGGTTTATTTAAAGATGGGCCGGGTGGTACTTCTTGAAACACTTTGACGAAGCTCTTTAGTGCTCGTC
>QNGE01005407.1:18274-44353 GCA_008508345.1 Paragonimus westermani
CGGCCGTCGACGAGCGAGTAAACCGGAAGAATGTCACGTGTGTCCTTCGGGTTCGCACCACGGTCACATGACATGTAGACAAACAATCGGACAACATGCATCATGCGAGCTTTCTTAATAGCTTGGGTACAACATGCAACTACGAGTTTTGGAACTATTTTACACACCATACCGCAGGCAGGCCAGTGGAATCTCCAGGCCGCTACAGCTCGATGTGACTAGCTTACATCACATTTTCCATGAAGAAAGTGTTATCTGACTGGTGGAAACCTATGCTGAGTCACTGAATTTACATTTTAGTAAGGAGATGTCCCAAGCTCGCGTGCTTGAATCGGTGGTTAAGCATCTTGTGTAGGACGCTAGCTAGACTGACCTATTGGTGACTAATAGATGAGTGAAGCTCATTGGATTTGTAAATAGAGATTACTTTAACCTTTTCTCATTTCGCAGGAATGACGATAGCAATAAGACTCCGCATTAAGGGGTAATGTAATGCCCTTGTGTGTGTGGGTGCCCAGGATGCTTTTTTCACTATGCTTGAGTAAGTCCTGTTCCATCCATTTGAACTGAACTACTTCGACTTTTAAAGTAGTCTGTGTTCACTGCAGGTCGAAAACTGTTGACAGGAGGGAGATCCATGCAGTTCTCAATGACAGGCTCAGTATGGAGAAATGTGCTGTGTTGTTGGCAGTGGAGCATTAATCATCAAACAAATGATTACTTTCAGAAAGGCAAATAATCTATTACCGTAACAAATTTGAGCAAATAAGTCAGAAACAGTTTTTCGCACAATGTATCTCTCGAACACATTTTGCTGCATTTCATCCAGTACAAGTGGGGTCTGGTGAGAACTTCGTTCCATCTTACAAGAAGAATCTGTTCAAGAGAAACGTTGACCAGAGACGTTATAGTTGAGAACCACGCTCAAAGAAAATGGCTGTCCGTCTGCGCTTGTTGAGAAATTTAACAAACAAAGCCGGCTGTCGCGGGGTGTTCAACAGCTCTCAAACTAAATGTCTACCTCCGTTTGCCATACAAGGATGTACACATTGCCACTCTGTTGAGAACCTGTCTCACGGCGGCCATGGGACACGTTCTATGCAGCCCAGCTGGTCATGCTGTTCACCACCACCACCAGAATCCCCAAACCACCTATGAAAATAGCGCCACCACGTAACGCCAAATCCTACATTGTCTATGAACACTTGTGTGAGTCCCGGGCCACTTACATGGGCAGAACTGAGCGACAGCTATGTTATCGTGTCAATGAACGCATTGCACTTCGGGTTCGCAAAACGATCATGGATACCACAATGCCGAACTCAAGTCGGAATGTGATAAATCACAAGGAACCAGTGCCATCGATCACTCGACAACTGTTGACTAGTCGACCCCAACAGAATCTGCAAAAAGCGTTTCGGATATGATACGCAGCAAAAATCGAAGATTCATCCGGTTTGTGGACACGGTAACAATTAGCAAATGGAAGCCAGCCCTGTGCGTACAGAAAGACTTGTTCATCAGTACCAGATTGCTCTAGTAACTGATGTGAATGGATGTGTGTGAGTGTGGGTGTGTTTGTGTGATTGTTGATTCTGTCGTTTAGCTTCACACTGCCTACTGAACTTTGCTATGTAAACCCACATACTATAGTATGTACCTGATGAGATGCAGCGAAATGTGTTCGGGAGATACACTGTGTAAAAAACTGTTTTTGACTTCTCTGTTCAAATTGGTTACGGGAAAGCTCGCTTTGCTTTTCTGAAAAAAGTGGTTTGGTTTGTCAGCCTAGTTTGCTAAAGCTACTCTGCTTTGTCGGTCAAAATCTGTTACAGTTGGCCAAACACACTTTCATCGTGGACGTTCAGCTGAAGCATGCTTACATATTCCAAATAAGTGTGCATACTTCACGTTGAGTAAGGAGTGAATATAATAAAACGCCAGGGATAATATGCATCCAGCAACGGAAGGCATTCTCCTGTTGAAAAGCCACGGGTGATAAAATCTGCCAGAGGGTGCAATAAGCACCTGATCCGTCCGATTCTGATGTGATCTATCGGTCCACTTGTAATTGTGGCGAGGGTCGAATCAGCGAAGAACAGCGGATCACGCCCTAATTTTTTGGTTCAAAACAAATAATGAAGTGTAACCCATCCGTTGTCCCTGTAGTGAAAAGTCCAATTTTGTCGACAGTTTAGCAACTCCTGACAAACGTAGGCTGGTTGGCCTTGCCAACTCATGGGCAGTTTTGTCACGCAGTCGAACATCCAATTAGCTGATTCTGATCGTGTTTGTGCTTATGGAAACTTGATAGTTTGCGCCATTTACACAGATCTTGACGCTGTGACAATAATTATATATTTCTTCTCGCTCTCTCTGCTCAGGTCTGGTTGTTTCTGCTTGTTTTTCATCATGACAGAGACTGTCATATCCTGCACGCTTTACGGATTCACCTGATGTGACAGAATGGAGGCTATTCACCGCGCACCATTTGTTGTTTACTGGCATCGGTGAATCAGGTTAAAAGCGGTTCGATGTTTCAAGTGTCTTGAAACTTATCTAGGTCATAGGTTAAATGATCTTAGGCGATCGTTCTTGTATGTAGTACATGGCCTGCATTAGTTGAGTCCGGTTAATTCACTCATACACTACCACATGGTTCCAATACTTTTTAATCCCTAAGGTCTGCATCATAAATGCCACAACAATAACTGAAAGCATCTCAGTAACCCTCTTGCTCAATCAAAACTGTAATCTTCCTCACAAACCGCACCGGACGAAACTGTGTATTGTATGATCAGGTTGTGCCCAGTGTATGGTCAATAGGCCATTTTCATATATACACATACCTTGTTGAGCTTGAAAGTGAATTATTGGTATAGTAAAACCAGAGTAAAACCTAGATACGATGAACTTATAATAGGCCATTTATAATATTTATCACTTTCACTCGGTGTCCGTTCTTGAACAGGCGCCGTTTATGTACGCTGTGCATCACACCACATCTGTTTGTTTCGGCGCTGTGTTTCTATTGTCCGTTCAAAAGCATGGTGCTATGAGTTTCTTCGTTCTTGCCTGTCTCTGTCCAAGAGAATCCTTGGCTCCCTCCCGCATTTAAGCTCAAATGGTGAACTATGCGTTGGTATATGCTTCGTTGTGCGGTATCCAAACAAAACTTCTGACAGTCCTTTTCCCCAGTCATTGCCCCTACTACTCAGCCATTCCTTAATTTTATAGTTGAGCCGCCCCGTCAACGAGTTTGTTTGTTGACACTATGGCGATGTTCCCGGGTGCTGAATCCCCCAGTCCTTCCACATCTCCAGGAACTGCTACCCATTGAGACACGGACATTGATCCGCATTTACGTTCTGTGGTAATCCAAAGCTAGCCAGGACATTGTTTATGAAAGCGTGTGCAACCTCTCTGTTTATCGGATCCTCCGTAAGAATGGCTTCTACCCACTGTGTGAAATGAATGTGTATTTCAAGTATATATCTATTTCCATTTGGACTTGTTGCGAGTGGATCGAAAATGTCCGTGCCCCATGTAGGTGATGATTACTATTTTACGACGGATTGCACCGACAGCTTTTTCGAAATTGTTTCTAGATTCTGTTACAAGTTGGGGCACGTTCGAATGAAATCTGTCACATCCTTCCATATTGTGGGCCAAACTACCCTTCGCCACAGTAAATCGAACACGCGGTCTCACCCCACGTGAACGTCTGCATGTGCCACCCAAATCGCGTGTTCCTTCTAGTCCACTAGAACAAAGGGCAGTCTTCGTCGTCGCAGCCCACTCTGCGCCTCCATTTCAACAAGTTAGCCGTTCTCCAGACGTGGCCGGTCTCAGATGTGTAACGCATCATTCGGCTCCAAAGTCAACGTCGTGAGTTTGGTTTCTGGCAGTAACTGTCCATGTATTTCGCGTACTTGCGGATCTTGCTGTTGATCCACTAGTACCCTTTGTCGGCGACAAGTACTCTGTTAATGGGTGTGACTTCAGTCGCCAACTTACTTTCTTGTATTGTTCGCAAAATTTTGTCAGATGCCTTATTGCTTCTGCCACTGACATGTTTAGTTGTAAAGCCGAACTCCTGTGGTCAAAGTGCCTAGTTCGCCGGCCATCTGCATGGATCGTTCGCCACCTCAACACGGAAGGAAACGGCCATGACTCCAATAGCAATTGTGTCTACTGGCATAGTGAATGATTCGTTCGGTCTGGGGATCGTAAGACATCGATAACATTGACAGCTACGTGCCTGAGTTGGTTGTACATTATCTCCAAGTCCTAACTCCAAACAAATTTCTTCCCTTTCTCAGCAGTTGGATGAGTAGATACGCTGTCTCGGAAGACCCTAACATAACCGTTGAATCGTAACCAGTCATTACGAGAAAGACCCACAGTTGCCGCCTTCATTTTGATGTTTGGAGATGTTTGATGGTTGTTAACTTCCCCAGCAGTAATTGGATTTTTCCGTCAGGAACTACTTGTCTCAGGCAAGAGTAAACTTCGGCATTTCTCACTATTCAGTTTCAGAATGGCTGCCCCAATCCGTTGCAGAATTGCTCGCAGTCTTTCTGCGTATTCTAACACCGTATCAGAGAATATGATGGTGTCGTCTCCATACACGGTTACTCCTCCATGTTCCTCTAAAATGCGAAGCAAGAGACTTCTGAGGGTGGCTGAAGCGTTGCAAAGACCAAACGACATCCTAAGGAACACGTGTCCACACAAAAGGCGAATTTCTCTCTGTCTTCCCGTGCTAGTGATAGTTCCGAGTAATTGGAAGGCAGATCTATGAGGGATATTATTTTTGCTCCGTGCAAACGTGCAACGGAAAGGTGTTTTGATTGTCAGTGTTCAGCCCTCTGATATCGACACAAAGTCGGTAGGCTCCGTTCAGTTCCATAGTCAACAAGACCGGTGACGAAAATGGGCTGCTTGTCTGTTGAATGACTCTCTTCTCCAGCATCTCCCTTAGCCGTTTCTGTGCTCCTGTAATCAACTTGAGTGGTATTCTCCGGTATACTGGTCTGCATTCCTCGCCTTGCTGCAGGTCTGTCGGTTGTTCCATTCATGTATAGAACCCGTATCGGTCATCTGCATTAGTTAATAGATGAACAGGCTCATTGACACATTGCATGATGGCAGGAAGAGAACATTCTGGTAGAGATTTCGTAGCGACCCTTCCCACTTGACATTGCTCTTTTGTCTCTTCTCGATAGAATTTCAAAGCATAACCAAAGCATAACACTTCTGCGGGTCTACGTAGCAGACTGATACATACTATCGTCTCTTCCACGTTGTCAATCACCAACAGTGTGAGTCGCAACCTGGTACCACCCATCTGAAATTTAATATTCCGAATCCTCAGTACTTTCAACGCCGTCCATCCGACTGTAACCACACTCCACTTTTCGGACTTGACGAGCAGTCCATGTACTTTGCTTGTAATAGAAGCCCCAACTCTCGTATCTACGATCGCGATACATTGTTCTCTCCCGATAAGCATTTTATCTGTGGAACGCCCCCATGAAAACCCGGTACCACAGGAAAACAAGAAGAAAAACGTCTGTTGGGGGGTAATGTTGAGCACAGTCCCACCCCATTACAAACAAATCAATGATTACGATGTGGTTTTTCACGTGCTCATCTAACTGGTGATGTTCTGGGTTCCGAATTCATTTTCAGACTTTCTGTTGTTCCTGTCAGTTGCTCAGCTTGCTTGTCAAGATCACTGACTTCTAGCTGTCAGACTTCAGTCCATACGAGCAGACCTTTCGTAATTCCGATTAGCTGTTCGACATCTGTGATTCTGTAAGAGTCGGATTTCTAAATATTCACCTGCGAATCCGGCGGTAAGCTCTGAACAAACCGCTCCCTTACCGATCTATCCTTTGTTTTCTCGCCCACTTCCAGCAGACCCAGCGTCAATTCTCATAATTAATGTTGATAGCAAACCAAGAGTTCTTGAGTATATCAAAACCCAGCACCAAAGGAACAGTCTATCGCCCGCTGCCAACCTTTTGCCCTAGTAAATTTCTGAATCAATATCGCCCGTGTTTCCTGATACAAGATTAGCACCTTTACCTGTTTACCCAAGGTATAGACAGCCTTTGCCCATCCGGTGAGCGGTGTTCCCAGTGCTGTAAAAAAGTTGTGCCTCGCCTTTTAACCCGCTGCACACTGCAATTGCCTCAAATTCGGGAACCCACTCTTCCAGAGCTCCATTCCCGAATGGGCTTGGTTAGAGCAGCTTCGACGTGCTGTGTTCAGAGCAGGGTACCAATGTAGCAAAGTCGCTCACTAAAGCACGACCATTATTGTCCAACTCACACGTCCTCATGCCGTGCGCGCGCTCGCGTTTGTTAACCGGAATTCTAGTCCACGACGCAGCGTCAGCTTCCATCTAAACGTCATGTGCACTTTTGTCTGGTTTTGTGTGTGACTGGCGTTTTCTGTCCTGAGTCTTTTCGTTTGCCACTTGTCGCCCGTTGATTCGATTCTGTTGAACGATATCTCGCCCGGTCGCCCCTGTTGTCCGCAATCCACCTGCTATGAGTTGCGGCCATATCTTACAGTCGCGTTGAGGTATTCCACTGAGCGTTGGAATAATCACACCTTCGATTTGGTCATCCATCACACTTTGATGAAAACTTGCACACTGGTGTTGTAAAGATTACTGAATGCTCTACTGTGCGCAGTGTTTGACCAATGAACGGGTTTAAGTGTCCTCTGCACGTTGAACCTCTAACCCCTTTTGATTTTAGTCACTGCTGTTGGATGAGATGATTCGCGAACTGGCTCTCTGGTCAAGCAGTTGTGTTTGGATGAGTCCTCACTTTCGAAATCCTTCAAAAGCTCGGCTTCAGTCTACTAGTATAAACAATGTAGTTTGTGAAGACTGACTTGACGACAGGTGCCTACCAACTGATAACTTCAGATGATAAAACAACCGCCTGGATTTGTTACCGTCGAAAGAAACCGAGGTTGTTGGCCCGTAATATATGATGTTCCTCCCAAACTAGGCGAAGAAAGAGAAGCCGGTTGGTGATTAGTTCCAGGTACTTAATGGATAGAATCTTAACTGTGATGCACGAGGACTGAATTCCACGTTAGTTTACGCAATAAACTTCGGTTACTGTCTTCCATATCGTCGAGTGACCTCAGGTTACAAAGACCCTCTGATCAGTTCTGACTTTCAGCATCCCAACGGTGTTTTACACCCACAGAGTGGCTGATATAATTTGTAATTTTATCACCCAACGTAGTCCAGTCTACTATATTTTTGCAGACCGAATGAACTTAGCTTACTTTCGTGTTTTAGTTTCCTCAAAAGAAATGACTTACAGAGCTGGGCTCTTGATTCACAGGTTGCTTCGTGAACTTTGCTATACTGATCACTCCGCTGTGGTCGTCCTTCATCTCTTTATATAAAAACTGGCCTTTCGTCTCCGTACATTAACCTGGGCCGACAACTTACCTAAACATAAAACTGTAGCTGAATGGCCTACCTATAATAAGTTTGTGAGGAGAACTTGGAGTACAATTTACTGTTGAAAAAATGTTGTCAAATGACCTGCACACTAAATGGTTCTGGCAAGAACGTATTCTCACCTATCGAGCAAAAGCACCTCTAGACTTCCTTATTAAATTGTTCTGAGCGAATTGTTTGGAAGGTGGGTGGGGACAAAGAAGTTCCCTTCCGCTCTCACCAAGTTGGGATCTGAATTCCTCTTTGTGATTTTATCTGAGGAGTACAGTTGATCAAAATGACCGAAAAGACAGTTACAGACTTGTAATTTTAGATAGGACAGCAGTTTAATCTGACTCCTTTGCAAACGCTGACATAAATACTGTGAATAAACTCGGTTTAGTCAGGAGAAGGAAGGTATGATTGCTTTGCGTCCGTAAAATAAAAAAGAAGCTTCTGTTTTAAGTCTGAAGCACAATGAAACATGTGGACAGGAAGATGAGGAAAATTTTGGACATCCATAAATTTTACTGTCCAGCTCCCAATAAAATCGTTCATTCCTATCTGTCGCACTTGATCCGCTGTATACAAATGTATTGTACGCCACCTACCATGTAAATCATGAAACTATAAATCTCGAGTGTATCTCACATTGTCTTAGCAGGCGAACGTGCAATGCCCACAGATCATCACACACGTGGTTGTGGAGCAATTCGGGCGTATACGGTGCAAACCAAAGAACGACTCGGTATGTATATTGATGGGGGCAGTTCAGAAGCTACCTTCGATACGTCAGAATCAATCCTATCATGCAATACATCTAAGCATAAATGTAGAACAAACTGATGACGACTTTTCAGCCGTTTATGTCAACAACACACGAAAAATGCTCCGGAATTAGATGATAATCATGCATAGGTTTTCAAAGAGAATATGTTAGTCAACTATGCATCGTGGTTATGAAAACCATTAATCTGATCCCATGAGCTTGATGACAACGTGGAGAGTTATTTTGCAAAACACGAATCAGCTGACCGAAGGCGGTTACCGCATCGAAGGCCCATTTTGCAATCAGCTCTCCACGAAGAGCTGAAACGCCTCTCGTCATGGATATTTTGAAGGAGAGCGGCTACCAAGGTCTTACTTCAGCTGCAACCTTCTTTCCGTTTGCAAAGGCATTCGATCAAGTGTTACATGGCCCACTCCTGCTATCCAGGATAAAAATTACACGAACTACCGAAAAACTCGGAAATTCCTATCATTTCTTAGGGTGACCTCGATGTGGTCACAGGATGTCACGATATGTGCTCGCAGAACTGGTACTTTCTTAACACTAGCGACATGAATTAAGATGGATTTTGATGAAAGTTTTGGGACGAGGTTCACAAAACATAATGTTCGAAAAGCCGTGACTGTTGCTAAGAAGGACACTGAGGAACGTGGGAGTCGTCCAATTCGTATTTACCTTATCACCACAGGAAAGCAAATGAAGACGAGTGTTCTATGTGGAGTCTGACAAGAGGTACGTTATTTTCGAAGAGGTCGGAAAGCTCTTTAGGGACTTTAGACGGCATAGGTCTGACCACTGCTTGAATATGTTGATTATACTGCTTTACTATCCTTGAGAAGGACATGCATATGTTAGAGTGCTTAACAACTGAGAAGAAAGTATTCACTCATTCAGCCACACATGACTATCGCGCTGACCTGACAGCAGTGTGTATTGAACCATCGCTCACGGCAATGGAATATTCTGAAAAACGTCCTTATCAAGGTAGAAGGAACTGAAGTAATGGGGTGATCTTGAATAGAAGCAACCCTGTGGTTGCAGATGAGCTGTTTTCCAAAAGTCTACCATATCGAACAGCATTTATAAACTGATGTTTGAATGTTCAAAAATTCCACAAATTAGCAGTGTACATCTGCCGGTTTCACTCGAAGGAACAAACAGAGGTATCACATTTTGTGACTACATCCTTGTCTGACCAGCTTGTGGGTTCGTACGATTTGGAGTACTGGTGAATACCTGGTGTAGTGAACGTTCATTTGGTATAAGCAGCATGTGACCTACCCATCAAAGTCTGAACGTTGATTGTATATCTGAAGGTTCTGAAACTGCTTATCGGCAAACTGACCTGTTGCGTAAACGGCCATCCCATTTTGAGTGGACCACTAACTAGTGACAACGAAGAAAAAGCACCATAAATAGTTCTCGAACACCTACATAAGAATTTGGACAAAAGATTTCGAATATTTTTTTTAACGGAGCAGCAACGACTTGGTGGGGATTTTATTCTCACATACTACTATCCTTCCATAGGCGTATTGGGAGATTTCTCCTTTTCCGAAGAATCGCAAAGATTTGTAGGTTCTAATCGGATAACTGTGACAATTCAGCTCATGGCTTTTGATTAATGATAATACTTTCTCTTACAAAGTGAAGGCATATTTACAGTGTCACTGCCTAGTGACGCAGTGATGTGTTACTTCTTAACATTTGTCCTCCGGACAACCTGAGGTCCTCATGCTACCGGATGAAAACTGCACTGAATTAAAATTCCAGCCTCATATCAATGAATTACTGAAACTCATCATATCAGTGTACGTGCATAGAGGGGCAATGAGGGTAGATGGGAATAAATCTATCGGACTAAGTGCACAGAAGCTGGGTTCATTCTTGAATAAACTGTGATGGTTCAATAGTTTCGCCACGTTTAGCTCCTTCTCAGAGTGAACTTCACAGGTCAGCATTGGATTTAATCGATTTGGAATCAGAGTGTATGCCTCAGCAGCAAAATCCGCTTTTGGTTAAGTGACACTGGATCACGCAGAATGACACTACTAAAATCGCCACTGTAGTGGGTTATCATACTGTTACTGGGCACTCATTAGATCGCTCAGAAAGGATGTTCCTTGTTCTGCTCATGGCCATATTCGAAAAGTGGATCAATGATAGATACAAACAGCACGAATGGTGTTACAGGAAATTTTTAAGGGCTGTTGAGACTGACGACCACTTCTGTTCCAGAGGAGTAAGCGACGAAAACTAAATACACTGAGGAAGTCCGACCCGGTCATCCGGCATTATCATGAAACTGAAGAAAGGATTTTTGGTTAGCCGAACCTGAGGTTAAGATATGGCATACGTTCTGCAAATCGCACTGTTGGACATGACACGACGCGCCAACTATATACACTCAATTTCCAAAAGTGTCCTACTTCTTGGACGATAAAATAATGTTAGTGTTGCGGAATTTGTCATTTTTGGTGGTCAAATGTGACTGATCGTCAACTTGAAAACAAACCAAATCCCCGACTACTCATCAGTAATCTAAAATACCGCCTTGCAGGTTTGATGAGATCGGAGACTTCGACCTGTCTCGGAAGTCCTAATCGCCGGGTTATCGATTGGAGTTAACAGGCAGTAACTGTGTCTCCTCTCGAGACGATCGGGCAACCTGATCATTACTCACAAGCGAGAGTGGTTGAGCGTTCAGATTTGATAATTCGGTCGTGCCTGATGTGAGGTCAATGGCACAGTGGTTAACACGGTTGCCTCATGATTGGAATGTCCGGAGTTCAAATCCCGGCCTTGGCAAGGATATGCACTACTGACGAGCTCTAATAAGAGCGAAACTCGAGTCTAGTGCTTCTTTTCGAAAGAGGCTGGCTGGAAAGTCTATCTGAATGCGAACGCTGCAATCAAATGTGAGTGATGGTCAACTTGAAAATCTTTTTTGTCTTAGTTCAAACGATGTCCGGACCAAGTAAGTTTACGAGTTAATTAAGTGATTACCATAACAAAAAGACTACTTTAAACCATTGGATATACCAGAACATATACTCCACTGAAACGGCCAAACCGTTCGCTTTCGTATTTGTTCTCCGACGACTTTTTTTGTGCTCACAACGTAAAACTGATACAGCGTCACCTTACCAGCAGTATGATCGCAAAAATTTAGGCCAGTATTGGGTGATCGTACACAAAGTAATGAATTGACCGGAAGATTTTCAGTGAGTCTGCGACCAAAACCACAACACTATTCATTTAGTATCCGATTAATCCAAAAACTTTGGCATACAGGAGTAAGCCTCATCGTGGAGTAATCTAAAAGCTTGGATCAACTGTTTTGTCTACGCATTTTTAGCCCTAGTACGGGGGGTGATAAACAGTACATTTTTGTGTATTCGAGCATCTGGCACTGGAGTAAAGTGGTATCATCGATGTCAGGTTTTGCGTAAATGACGTAGAATCCTTGAGATTGATACTCATTTTAATAACTTATTATGTGCCCCCAGCATAGCGCAAATTCAAGTCGATAACTCTGTTCAGCTTTCGAACATGTACAGTGTTCACCGTGTGGTGAACAGTTACGGGAGTTAAACCTATGAGCAATCAAAGAACATAGATTCACCCGGGTCAGGTAAAGATCACCTATACCAGAGAAGATACAAGAATAACAAGAGCGCCAGGTGACGCTTAACCACCCGGGTGGTCCGAATGAATAGTGAAGCACATGAGTGTCACCACGGTAGACTTGATCGCGCCGGAATGTTATACCACCTGACCGGCACTGCACAAGCCGTGGCCGTTTTTAGCTTCTACTCATGCCAGTAATCCGTGTTCTTAAGCTCAACGCATCAACGGTGTGGTCAGTTGCCAGATCATCCGGATGATTCAGCTTGATACGACGGACTGTTCGATTCGGATAAGACTGGTGGTTGAAGTGACTTATCAACTACTCTGACTACCATGAAATATATTTGAAGGCCCCAACAGGCTTTCCAATCGTTTTAAAAGATACTCAGCTGCGAAAAATCTGGAATTTGGTTAGACTCAAATCACTGACAGAAACAACATTACCTGAAGTGGTCAGTGCTCTATCAGTTGAGTTGAGAAGGCATGCTGGACTAGACTTCAAATGTGACAGATCTGAGCTTCCGGTGTGGCTTCGCGGCCGAGTTAGTAGAACGCTTCTCACACCTGGACATTGTGCTTCTGTCGCTAGCATGAATCCAGCCATAACCCAGATATTTTGCTATTGGGTGGCCCCTAAGACTATCAGATATACCTCACTGTTCATCAGTAAAAGCTTCTGATATATCAACTGTTTGGTAACTCTGAAAAGCCCACAAGACATTCACAACCAACATATAAGGACTATTGACTAATCTTGCTTGGCACGAACAGTTGAGCAACAATGTGCTGATCAGTCGACTCTGTCCCGCTTGACTACATACTGGCCTCCACTTCAAGCAACAGAGAAGTACACATCCAGCAAAAAATTGAGTGAAACGTACTTCACGAGATTTCGGGTTAGAGAGCTTAAGGTGAGCAAAATGGACCAAAGTGCGATTTCTAACCAACAAGTTTTGTCGCACTGTTCCCGAATGGTTTTGTGGGGCTAGTAATCTGTGTTTGGAAAATTTCAAGTTGTGTGTGGCGTTCCTAAGTTTTCTGGCCTTATTGTTAAGTCATGCCGTTCTACTTCAAGGATAGGTGTTTGCGCTTCAACAAAGCATTTAGGTCAGATTGACAAGGGCTTTTTTCGACTACTGGAACCCATCGTGAAGACTAGGTTCAACATTTGACTCTATTACACCCAGCAATGCCAGCGCATTCTGCAACCGAGTTTTACTCGTCCCGTTGTTAAGTTCACTTGGCGGGTGTAATTCAAAAAACAGGGCCGAGATATGTTACAGTTTCCGCATATACCTAATGCTCGTTGTATTAGGAGAAACAATGGACTTGCGCGGGTTGTCTATAGATAAGCCAGTCAAACGATTGGTATCAATTTATCATACTCCTAGGAAAGTATTCTGATTTGTGGTCTGGAGCAGTGAATTAACAAGTAGGTCAGAAAGATGTCGTAGTTATCTAGTGCTGACACGTACACTACTTTATAAGCAGAATGAACAGAAAAGCACCGGAACAATGAAACTGGTGGTTAATAATACCAGCACTGTTTGGGTCAACTTTGTTTGTGCCAGCAACTAACGCCTCACCAGGCATCTTCGAACATCCTTATCAAGAATTCAACAAAAATTAACCATTAGACGGAAGACGAGCTGACAATCATTGTCTGTTTAAACTGCTAAGTTAGCCACGGTAAAACATGTCAAACACAATGTGGCACTCGGACCATTGGTAATGTGATCGCAGTATAGTTTGGCGGTAAAAAGTATGAGATACTCACTGGACAATCCTGTACTGAGGTCAGGGGATGGTGAGTTACCCATGAACGCTAAATTCGGCCACCCTAGAGCATCAACTTTCAAGTTGGTTCAGCCAATCAACTCTCAACTATGGATGTAGACATTCAGAAAATGTTATTTGCTCATCCCACATGAATAGCACGAACTGTTATAATGCCCAGTAATTAAAACTGTTCTTCCTCACTCATATTAACCCAGAACAACAGCATCCATCTTTCCTGAAGTGTTTTGTACCTAGAGGCCGAAGTATATTTTGTACTTAATGTTCACTACGTTAAACTTCGGTTTTTTCAGCGTTGAAAACGTAATTATCTTTGAACATATACCGTATGTTAGGCAACTGCAAAAACAGATGTTTATAGCTCTATTGGGCATGCCTCTATTTTCGTCATAAACCTAAAAGACCAAACCTGAAACTTGACAAAACATGTTTGTTTTGTATCAGCTTAGGCCGCGTCTGTTTCTCCATGGTCTAGATCAACCAGCTGATGTTTTGAACCCTTCGACTTGCAGTAAGTATGTAAAACACACTGCCTTATGTTGCACAATGATCCCAGTAACAGATAATTCACCACCTTTCTCGTGCATAAATATGAGCTGTTGAAAGATGGAGTAATTGATGTCACTAACCTTTTGATCCAGTTTAGGGCGGAACTCCTTCGATGATGTGTAATCATTTACCTGCTGCTCACGTAAACCTCAGTTGATACTTACGTTCTGAATGGTCAGACGAGGTGTCAAGCAGTTTGGTCGTACAGCTCTGTGTGGGGAGCGGTTCCAAAAGTCTCACAAGAAAGTTGGCTTTGTCATAGATTAACAATCTCTCTCATGAATAGGAATTTCGGTTCACACTGCCATGTAGCGCGAACTTGAGGCACAATTGCTGAGTGTAAGCATGGTTACGTGTCGTACAGAATCTCAAGATAACAGCAAGTACAGCGCGCAGGGAAGTGGAGGCGTCAAAGCTGAATCACTGGATTGGATGAGATCAGTTTACATCTGTTTCAAAACAATACTTCAAGCACATGCCAAACAGAAAGGGTAGAATACATCACAGGGTGGTTCTTTTCTGGAATGTTGCATATTACATTTGCAAGATGCAGACAAGTGCGTGAGACTGGAGTGTTGTAAATTAAATGAGAACATTTTGAAAGGTGCCATATATGATGGGTGTGACATTTGGGGAGGTTCAATGTGATGACAAAGGCACTGACCATCGAAATTGACTTCTTTTAGCAAATTCGATATATATGATCATATTATCCTTATGTACGTGAGCTGAAAAAATGAACACAGTTTTGTTATTGCGGTTGGCACATTTAAAACACTGTGTAAAACAAAAGGAAGCAAATTTTCATTGTTACTTTCAAAAATACACGCTTGAACAATGGCTCATCATCAAAAAGGCAGAAATAAATCAGTGGTTCACACTGATGTTTAACTGCCATATAGTTATGAGTAAAAGAGCCAGTGAGATGGTTGACCTCAGCTAAAATGTTCCATGGGCATTCTCTGCTTCATATCAATCATTAGTACGGAACATCCGGACCGAGAATGTGTACTCCCAGACTACATTTTCAAACCACTGCTGAATTTCACAGCCATTAACAAACCATCAACCAGATCAAACAATCAACTCAGTTCCCTTCTATTGCGGTAACAATATAGCTGCAGTGTTTGACTTAATCTACTATTAAATCGAGCGAAGCGAAAAGCAAAATTCGGGCAGTAACTCCAACTTGGCCATTTCCGATGGCCCAAAATACTATTTCAGTATATTTTATACTGGCACGGATTTGACTGATTAGAACTCTAAACGGCTACACGTATCACCCACAAATCAGATTGACCTCTTTTACCCCCTCAAGTCCGTTATGAGCTCTTTACGTGCTTTTCTCCAACGCTATATCTGCCGTCTCTTTTAATTTTCTGAAGGTTTACCGATAAATACAAAAAACAAGGAGAGATTGAAAACGCGGAAGCCCTTCGTGAAGTATTTGATTGGTGTAAGTCAAAAGTGCATTACAGACTACTCTAAACTCATCTTAACACAATGTAACTGGTGCTGGAAACAAGATTTTTTCTTCAGTGCATGTAGCGTCGGCGCAAGTATTCTCCCTGAGGCATTTCTTTACGTTTAACAAAGGATGAAGTTACTCGTGAAGCGCTTGAAATTAATCAACAAAGAAGTCAGAAACAGTTTCTGTTTAAACCATTATTTATCTCCGTCTACTCAACATATGGATTTTCGAATCGTTACCGGGCTCAAGAAAGGGTAGAACGTTCATATATTCTATTCGGCAATCTGGCGTCATATAGCTGTCCAGAGTTTTCAATGATCGGCCGGTGGTGTGGTGCTTGGAATACTTCAGAAAATGGTGATCGCAATCTTGTACCTAGATTAGTAGTAAGGTTATCATGAAATATATTGTTCGGTCGTTTTACCTACATTTTTCATATTTGTGTGGTGCACATTGTTTTGAACGCACGCTTCCGGTATTTACCCTTGTCGGTAGTGGGTCCCGTACATCTCCGACTAACTTTCGTGTCTATGTGGTATACAGCGTGGTACCAGATCACCTCATCATTCCGAGCTACCGGCATAACTTCTTAAGCCGGCCGCGTTTCGGTAAGCGGTTTCGATCAGTGAATGAATTTCCGCCGGAGCGAAGGTCTTTGCGATTGTTTCTTCTAAATTATTGAGTCTGCTACATTGCCGATAAACAGAATGAGAGTAAAACAACGTTTGGGTCACGTTGTAATACTCTACGTATCAGCCACCTCGGGTGGCCTCCCTCAAGAGTGTTGTAATCGAAATTCAAATGTTAAACACGGCTCCCAAACTGTTTGACTTCATTCTTAGTAGATTCAGTGCGAATATCTTGAAACTACCACAATATTTACCTGAAAGTTTCCACAATGGACGGTAACGATGCCCAATCCAACCTTATAAATTTCACACTAAATGTGCAATCATCAATCTTCACATCATCTTGATTATTTCGTCGGCCGTAACATGTGATTTATGCAGATGTCTCTAGTGATTTGAGTTGTCCTGTCTGACAACTACATGGGGTAGTTCAATCAAGATACTCAACTGTAATATCAGCGAAATGATCTCAACGAAAATTTCAACCTTATTCTCCACTCCTCATGTACTTATATTTTACTTCATTGTCCTATTGATAGCACCCACATACCTACCTTCTATCTCCCCATTTGTGATTGTTTACATTTCTACCATACTGTAAGCCTTTTTGACAAACATCCCAGTAGGTTTATGCAGTGACATTTAAATTTATCCCGTGTTTATCACACCTTCCTCCTTCTCCCCCCTCATTACTGACTGCATATAGCACAATGCTAAGCCAGCTGGTTGATCAAAACTACTAACTATAGGTGATATTTATGCTCGTTGATTGACCACCGTTCTTGTTGTTGCGTTAGTCTACTACGGAAGCATATCTGTTTAATAAGTGATATTTTCCCAAGTACGATTGTCAAGTGACAGGAATGATTGCGGAGTTCAGTTGACTGAACAATTTCTGTAAACTAGTATGTCAATTTGGATTGGATGTTTTCAAAACTGAACCTATTTTGCATATCAAATTAGTCATACAACCAACATAAGAGATTGCACAAAAAAAGAAGTTCACAGTCACACATCTACTTCTGGTGTAGATCAGCTGTTAATTAATTCGAGTGCATCTGGTGGATTTCTCAAATAAAATTTCTCGCAGCCAGTGTACGTTGTTTAGACCAGCTGTTCAAGATGGCCAAAACGGTTAGACGACGGTTGTTGACAACAGATAAAATATTAGGAAATTTTTAATTTTCTTTCTTCAGAACAGGTCGTCGTATAACTAAGACCTGTAAGTCATGTCACCAAAATTATGTTCGCAAACCTCAGACAGTTTGTCCACTTTACCTCAAACGGATCCTTGTTGAATTTTGTTGCGACCTTCAACGTTACAATCCACACGGCATTTCTGTTACATTGTGTGAAACACCGCAATTAATGTGTACTTTTTAATACAGGTCGCTATGTCAACCCTACTATGGCATGTCAGATCATGTCCTCCCGTAAGTGGCCTGTTAAGGAAGGATGCCCAGTTTACTAATAAGCCGTGCCCGCGGTTGACAATCATCCTCAGTTAGCTCCCAATGTTTAGCTACCATGGCGACGACATTTATTTCGAGCCACTGTGAGCATTTGCTGGTTCGTTTTATCATGGTATCTATTTTGGGTTATTATATTGAGGTCATTCCAGGTTTTTCGTGTGTAGCTTTGTTATGTACCTGAAAATTTGTGACGAATTACTTTCCGTAAACATCATGTGGCATTTGTTATTGATCCATAATCTGTTTTTTTCTCGACAAAACTTTGGTTTAAATATATGAGATGTCTACGAGTTCAGAAGTGAAGAACTGCTAATTCAGAAGTGACAAGCAACCTACATTCACATTCGCCATCACAGAATTTCATACCAATGATTCCATCTGCTACGGTTTTACACTCACATGCCCAGCTGGGGTCAAACGAGTGCATCATTCATCACCGTCGTCGCCACCAACATTGTTGCATCTCTTTCTGCTTCACTGTAAACCTCCTCCCTATTCTCCTGTTCACACTAGTGGAGTCCGTCGGCGAAGACGGTCGGTTCAGAATCAGATTAGTAACGGTGACTGAATTTTTAGACTTGAATGTTCAAATACAGCAGCTTGTATGTGATGGTTTCAGTAGAAATTCTATCAGAAGGTGACAGCTAACTGACTACTCTTTAGCAGTTTTTACTGGATTAGCCATTTCGTCAGAGATATGCAGTTGGTTGCTCTATTGAGTATTAACCCACCCTAACTAGTAAGAGAACGATTATTGTGGATAAGGAATTGAATGGCGTGCACTGAAAATGGAACGTCTTTAGAAGTCAACTGGGATAAAGGGAGGCCGTTTATTAAGATAATGCTCTGAATATTGTATCTAAATGCGCATCCGCATGCCGCCAGGCAACGGAGAACATACTACTACACATTTATTTGGCATCTGCGTTGCAAACGCATACGTTTGTCGAAACAAGAAACCTTCATACTTTACAAGAAGAACAAAGGCAACTATACAGGGCTATAAACGGTCGTGGACAGAACCATATGTTTTGCTCAGTCGTTCTTCAATTATGTTTTACATTCTATCTAAGCAGTTCGAACATATCTTAGTGGATCGGGCCAGTCAGTTAGAACACGTTTTAACACCTGCTCCAACTAGTCGTGTTACTCTGTAGGATGCCTTTATGTGCACTAAAATTCGAATAATTCTTACTACTAACTTTCTTTGACAAGAAACTAGCTGGCTTTCTCTGATCTGTACGTGAGTTTGGCTTAGCTCCTGTATTTGAACTATCATCCTCCGAGTGAGCACTTTCTCTAAATTTATATCGTCCGTCATTCAAAATTATTCAAAGCCCTAAGGTTGTTTCCAGACAGACGATACCACGAATTGCTTTGTCGATAATCAGCTCACACGTTGTGGTGATTACATTGACCTATATTGTTCACAGCAACATTTCGGTGACTGTAGACAGTTGAATGGAAATACATACCAGCGCATCTGTTGTATTTTTTTCTTGGTTACCTGCGTTCACAATGACGTGCCGTTACTACTTGCAGTGTGTTCTATGCGCACGTGAAAGTCGGCCATGTGGGACTGTACAAGTATATGGTGACGGCCCCAAACGCCGGGAGTAAACGAAAGTAACAATGATGTAAAAATCAACCTGTGTTCGTAAATATTCGTGCCGTTATGTTGAAGTGTTGAATCTTCTTGGATAGCTGTGTGAAAATTAGACGACAACAACCCCAACCGTTGGGGTCGTGTGTTTATAGGTTTTTGTATTGAAGAATGTCAAATTTCAGATAGTACCTGCCTTCTAAATGTTCATTCTATCCGGTCAGACTGCAGCGCTGTTACACTTAATGTTCCGAAAAGTTTTAGCTCGCACAAGTTAAAATCGGGAGAGAATGAGGTATGTTTTTCTTGCTAGTGGAACTTCACGTTACTGGTTCAACTTGACTACAATACACTAATAGATCAGTGGTACTGCAGACTGCTGAACCGTGGTTGAATTACATTACAATGTTCCGAAAGGTTATCTTTTCGCTATGGTTCTGTAAAACAACATATCGTTTTCAGATTATTCGTCTCACGTACGTGCGGTACGCAAACCGGTTCCATCGAAAAATTTCCTTCGATTACGGTTTGAAGAGCAAACACATAAGATGGCTGTTTCTGGTAGTGGATGGGTGTTTGATGAAGCAAACAAGCTAACGTACAGTGGTTCTCTACCGCACAGTAGAATGTATTTCTCCGTTTGGTCCAAAGTGCTCTCTGCGGTATGCTTAATGCACAAAACAGATACGATATACTCACAACACTCAGTAGACAGTGGCAATTTACCATATTTCCGTGTTTCAGAACCCGGATGCTTATTTTGATAAACAGGTTGCACAGGTGGTATGCATTTTACTAATCCAGAAACGTAGGCTTAGTTGGATCGTGGTTGAATGTGACACAGAATTCATATTTGCAGGGCAACTTACAAATAATCAGCGATTACGTTTATCGGCAGTCTCTCATTCGAATTAGTGGCTCCGGGACAAGAACTGAACCGCCACAGATATACAGAGTATGCTAATTAGTACAGTTTTTTCAAATTGGTCTCTTGGTGCTTCACTTCATCGGTCTTACATTCTGTTAGTTAAACAATTATAAATCCGGATGGGTAAGTTTCTTAACTAACAGTTAAACGTTTTTTCCAGTGAAAAGGTTAATAACTGAAGAATGACCGACAACCATTTTTTTAGAGATTTATAAAAAATATACTTCGTTGCATGTGCAGTCGATTGTGTAGTGGAACTTCAAACAGAGAAGCTTTTTGTTCGATATTACCCGTAATGCAAGAGTGGAATAATTTGATGAGTATGCGTTTGATTTCACATAGTACTGATTATCAATGTGTTGCATACGTTAATTGCACTAACTTCTAGTCAGCAGACTCAAAATGGTGTGCTAGTTGTGTTTCTTCGCTTGGCGGTCATCCCCAGCTCAATCTGTTTCTTCGCTTGACGTAGTTTGTAAGATAAATAACAAACGGTATGCAACAAACTAGCCTATTTTCGTCTGCTTTTGTTACCATCTTGGTTCGATTCCATCAGTCGTGTTTCCTGAATGTGCGAAACAGACGGGTCACTTTTGAAAACACGCCAAGCTTCATTTCAGTACCAACAATCTCAGTTCACTCAATATTAAAGTGTATCTAAAACTGAGATCTCCCTGTTTGATGAAATCTCCTCTACCCCACTTTCCCCATTTTATTTGTCCTCGGTTTTTCCAGGAGAAGAATGCTTAAGCGTGATTTGCAGTAGGAGATTTCACTGAATACAAAAGTTGGTTCTCTAATGGATAACAGACTTTTATAGAGACAAAGCTTCAGCTACTAATGCATTTCACTCCTAGCTTTCTTTGATGATTCACAAACGTTCAATTTGATTATCCACATCTTACCGAACTGAGGTTATTCTTAGACTAACAGTGGGTTACACAATTCTGGTCACATTTTCAAACCACTTGTGCAAGAAACCCTCCAGAACGAAACTCAGTGTGTTCATGATTGGTCGAATGAAATCAGTGGGTGAGTGAATATATTCTATATTGTTGCCCATCATGGTTTATTCAAATTACATTGACCGTTTCTCGCTTTGCATTTGGAACGGACGACTGGGGACAAACGTTTGAGTCTTGCCAACTAACAATGTGGGATGGCTTACCTGAAGTGGCATCACACTGTGGTGTTAACAAGCCTTAGACTAAAGGAACGCAGTAGGACTTAGAAACAAGTCGTACATTTGAAGCAGTACGCAAAAATTTGATAGATATTTATATCTTAGTTTCAGACCGACAACAGCAACCAGGGAAAAAGCGCGAGAAGGACCCATGCTCACTCGGTAGCACTCAAAGAAGCCTCAATTGAAAAGTCCATAGAAACTTTATGTACTTTAAATAACACTTAAAAAGTTGTAAGCAAAACTACCGTGAACAGTAGAGCAATAAACGATTAGTTAAGAAAATGTAAGAATCTGCTGCATTGACTTCGTATCAGGTATCTTATAACTGAATCACCTGGGGGGGGTATGCATCCAACACAGACAAGCGGAAGCACACCGTTGCTGCTGGGATCGTTGAGGAAGTTACGCGATCATTGACCACCGAACATTAGAGCAACTGGATAAACAATTCGGAACTTGTAACATTCGGCGTTTATTCTTGCGCTTTCGTTGGTTTGGTGTCAAGAGGCATTTGCTTTTCAACTAATTCAATTGTGCGGCTCGGTAGGCCACCCACGTTCGAGGAAAGTAGCGTCTTTGCAAACAGAAAAATTAACAAACCGAGTGTGAAAATAATGCTCTTGGTTCTCGTAAGTCAGAAATAAATATCACTAAACTGTGGTTATACAAAAACACTCAGAAAGCACGTCATCTACTTGTTTAAGATAGTACTGAACAAACTGTAATCCAAATTAACATGACCTGCAGTCAGGCGATCAGTATGCACAGTTTATATATATATATATATATATATATATATATCCCTACCGAGCACTGAAGAAGCAACATCAATGCTGACTCTATGCGAATGTGGAGTGATTGTGAGAACAAAAACTGTCTGATAGTCTCCATAGTTAATGTATGCACTCTACGATAGTCACCTGTGTACAAGCACTAGCCACGTATTACATAATTGCCTATGAGCATATACCAACTTCTGCCACGTGTTATAGGTAACCACACTAGCTTAGTATATAGCGCCCGGTTGGCTTGAACTTCTAAGACAAATATGCAAAGGAGCCCGAACTGAAGTAGATCGATCTGTAGGTAAGTCTCGGTTTTTGAAGGTTAATTTGATGCAGTGTTCGAGATGTTCCGGTTAAATGCGACTGCGTAGCTTTAGCGTTTACGATTGTTTCAGCCTCGAACCTGGTGTCCATCAAGAGGTTAAACGTTGATTATTATTTGCGTTCTTATAATCTTTGACTCGTCGAGTAAATTTTTCTAATATATGTAACATTAGTATTTTATAAACAATAACAGTGATTTAATCTTTACTGCCGATCATTTTCTGGCTATACACATCAACCAGCAGGATGCCCATAAGTAATCTTCTGTAGAGATTACAGAACAACGTTGCACGTGTTGCTTCGTGAAATCAATGCTGTCAATTTTGTTCAATACTTTAAAATTCACAGACATCCTACCAGCAAGCCTCCGAACTGTCATTGTTTTTATAAAGCTTCTCAAAATGTCACGAAATAGCTTTCTGGAACTGAACTTGCAGTTGTGATAGGTTTTTCAAACGAACAAGGTTAAACACATTTTTTCACTCGCATAAAGCCGCCGTAAACGTACTGTTTTAATGTAAATCTCACTGGCAATTCATACCGATATTCATTTCCCGGTCCACTAAAGCAATATCTTGCATAATAATTTCTTAGAAATGCACTGGACTACAACGTTCACCCTGTGTATGTGATAAGCGAGGGTTTGCATCTGTTACTGTTAAATCTGCAAGATAAGATTGAAATTTATCACGTGCCTGATGATTAGCGGATTATTCCCTAATCCAGACAAATCGATCGTCAAATGATATGGGTCCCTGAAGCATATACACGAAACTATATTTCCACAACCGATGCATATTGCATACCAATTTGCAAGCCCGTTTTCTACTGGTCACTATCCTCTGGCGGTGTCATCAGTCATCAAATCATGCTTACACACATATCCGTGGTGCATAGCTCACCTTCTTTAAGGTATGAAACCAGCTGTCACCTCATCACAACGCACGTCCTCAGGGGATTGAGCCACTTTCATTATTCGGCTATCGGATACGTCCGTGAATGACTGTAGTGAACGTAGTTGAGAGACCCACACTCTCCGGAATACACCTATTTTTGTCCGACACGGACTGAGCGGATATACATAGACTGAAAAATCATACTGGATATAGGTTAAGTTAAGGGAAAACTGACCTGGAAATTATGGCAAATATTACGAGTGTGGATAAAAGCGAAGAAGCTGAGGGCAGCAAACTCAGTAAGTAAGCTGTAAAAAAATCATGTGTGGGTATAAAGAAACCAACGACGCATCTGTCTCCACATAGCTAACTCCTATGGTTGTTGCCTGATCTGTGTCACTTTGGTTTTTGGTGTTTTGCTCTCGTGATAATGAGCTTTAGATTCAAAGCGAGTAATCTGTAACCAAACTGTGAACCGTTTCATAGTATCCCGTAGACTTTCCAGTCAGTCCCTTTTGAAAAGAAGCGCTGTGCTCGGGTCTTGCTTATATTCGAACACGTCAGTGGTGCATATTCTGCCATGGTCGTGATCTCAATTCCGGCCACGTCTTAATGAGGTAACCGTAACTGTACCACTCGCCCCATATTAGACAAGCAAACGTTCAGCCACATTCGTCAACGAGTACGGCTCAGGTTTCCCGATCGCTTGGAGAGGAGGCACGGTAACTGTCCTATTGATTCCAGTCGATGCAGGTGAGTGTTTACACACTACAATTTAGTTGTGCTTAATGTATGTTTAGTAGCGCAGCGATATTGTGAAAGCGCTGACGACCGTGGTAAAGATACGCACCACCAACAGAGTCTAAACGCAAGAGAAAATTGAGCACAGTGTGTATTATCAAAAGGGATTGGCTCAACAGATCATGGGAACTTGAATTTTGAAACCAGCTGTGGTTGGGGTGCAAACCACGTCAACCAAAGTAGCCAACTCCAACAAACTTCAACAACAGTTTCTTCTGTTTACCCTAGACCGTGGATGCTCATAGAGCAAAGCTGGTGCACAACGAACGGTCGACAGAAGAGATCGACGGCTCCATCGACTCCTTCTACAGTATAGTTAATGCAAATTATGGTGAAAGCAAGAACAGTGCAATGAAGGGCATCCACGCGGCTGGTGATATGAAAGACGGATTTACGAATCGCCGACCAGGTGGGAGTTAACAGTGTACACAGTACGCTATTGACAAATAGTCAGAACGGATTTCAGAAGGACTTTTCATGAGTAACGGACGTACTCAGAACTGAGAGGACAACCAACAAAAGTAGTGGGTAAATGTAAGGCGACAAGTGATATTTTTCTGGATTTCTTCTAGACATTCGATAGAGTCAACCATGTAGTTTCTAATGTGAAATTTCACTAGTACAAAAGAGATTCGTGAGAAAGTTACGGGTTATAGGAAACTGAGAATATTTATGTTCATCGGAATCTGTGCTAAGCGGTTCAGGAGAACACGTAGGAAGAGTGTTAGCAATAGAAAGAGTGCGAAAAAGAAGTTCGGAATATAATATACGGAATGGAAACACCACTACTGTCTATTCCATTACAACTTTGAGCAGAAAGCGGCTGGCTAAGCTCAACGGGTTGCAGGCATTTTGTTCTCAGCACGTTGATTTTAGTAAGCAATTTATCGAAAACGTTGTTTCGGTATTCCAAAAATGTGCGATAAGTTTCTGTTTGAATTGATCTACCGATGACAGTTAGTGGAGAATGGTATTTACGTTTCCAATTTGGGCTTATCCGAATGCCTGAATTACGTACTCTGCAAGTCACACGACTCACTTGATGTGGTAGCTTTGGCGGGTAACCACAGAGACGGTGGGTTTCGCTAGACACAGTGATTTTTCTTAAGGCAGGATTCAGGATTCCGTATACTAAAAGCGAGTCATCACTGATATGCCGACAGCACACTGAGAGCTGCTTTAATTTGCTCGGCTTATCTAGATACCAAGGAAAACTTGAGGTCGTATTTCATTATACAGCTCCACATTGTGATCTGCCATTAGGAACAACGCATTCTACAAAAAAGAACGAGAATCTTGGATAGTTAGGTAGCACTAACGAATTGAATATACTAGTGAAACAATGTGTGTGGAACTGTTTAAACAGCTTGGTGAGTAACTCGAACACTAAATTGACCTACTCAGCCATTTGTGTAATGTTTGGAGATGGAATTTGCACTCTGTGGCTCATTGACTATTCAAAAGACTATTATTTAAATACAGGACGGACAGCAGCGTAACCTGTGGTGGCATACTACGACTTCTAATACACTTCGTGGTTGTATTCTAGATCCGTCAATGTTCTTTCTAATGCTGGGTAGAGTCCTGGTACTGTTATATTGTTTAGTAAATTTAATTAAGTCTCAACTTGAGTTTCGCTTAAGGCAGTAGCTTCACAAGTGCATGGCACATCGTGGTTTTAAGAATATTGCGGGTCCATATATTAAATTCAGTGAACCGGAAAAATTAGAAATTCGACAGA